>OU342743.1:561604198-561888300 GCA_910589775.1 Avena eriantha
AAGAGGCCATGTACTCCTCCAAATTTTAAGCGATAGACTAGAGATGCCCTTAAACAGGAAATACAGAGTACTGCCATTTCATTCACTAAGAAATCAATCTAAATTTCTCATTCTGAAATGATGGACTGACTTTACGGTTGGAAACACGTGGATACTTATCTTCTGGATTTGATCGCCTAAACTTCATATGTTTATAGACTTATCTTCTGGATTTGATCGCCTAAACTTCATATGTTTATAGACTCAATGATATATACAAAAGAGGTCAACTCTTTAAACTTTGTAATCACCCACGAGCTACCAGATATACATTCATATATATAAGGCTAATAATGATTGAAAGAGGGTGTCCTTTTTAACATATTCTACTCCTGTCATCTGGTGTATGTTATACATAGTTCACGTATACGTGTTAGTCTCCAAGACTTGAATCCTTAATTAAGTGGTATCCCTGTCAGTCCAGACTGTCATGTTGGCAAGCAGATAGACAAATAGTATGCAGAAGCGTGCGTATACATACACGGCTGTGCCAGCTTAGGGTTTGCTTTCATCTCTTGATTCACCAAAGCACGCTCTGACCTCCTAGGCCTCTTTGGAAACATCAACCGGTAATTATTCATCTGAACCTTTGGGGTGCATGAAGGGTCAGATTCGTACAACCGTGCCCCAGTTAACTGCTGCTATGCACGTGACTGTGATTCTGCTTCCCTTCATTTGCAAGAAACGCTGCCAGAACTGCACAATATTTGGTGACTTAAGAGTGCTACAGATAAGATTATAAAGGTTGCTGGTCAAGTGTGAAAAATGTTGCACTGGATTCAGGATTAAGCGTTCCATAGCCATTTTTGTTTACTGCATATATGTAGACATTGCCTGATGAACCAAAAAACAACAAAGGTAACGTGGGTGTTGCAGAAACTACTTTGAGGCGTTTAAATTACACAAATGGGCAGACAATATGAACGGCTTGCCATGAGTTGACGATGAGTCGCCAGCAATCGAGGGGGGCAGCAGCCTCTGAGTCCTGATCCGATCCCTCGTTGGCGGAACACCCCAAAACGCTTCCCTGCCAGCCGCTGCCGGGGATAAAAACGCACATGCCGCTTGCCATCATCTCGTCCAAAGTGCCCAGCGCAAGCCAAGTGTACCACAGTACCAGCCCAAGGCCAGGTTCTCTGCACAACCGCCGCGGCAGACAGTTGCATGTTACACGGAGCCGCAACGCGAAACGGAGCTGCTACGAAGCCATTGTCAATGGCCACTTGGCGGGCGGTGTGCTCCCTCCGGTCAGGCAGGCAGGCGCTTCCTCCGATGGCCATTTCTTGTGTGGATTCTGGGGCGGATTTCGTTTTAAATCCGGGGCGCACGCGGCGTATGCGTGGGAGCATAGGGATTCCGCTTCGCTGTCTGAGTCGTGTCCCGGTGTGGGCTGCCCGTCGTCTATGTTCAGTGTCTCGGATCGCACTGGTAGCTGCTGGCGATCTATCGGGAGATCTCGTGGTCTCTCGTCCGTCCGTGCACCTCTGTCGCTGATTGATTAGAGGCCTTGCTTATGATCAGATCAGCTTTCTTGGGGGAATGCGGAGGTGCCTTGAAGTAATTTGGGTATGGTGGTTTACTCCGATCAATAAGAGAGCGTGTGTGGGTGGGGTGAAGCTTTGGGTATCCGTATCGGTAGGTTCATGTACCCAATCTAAGCCTTGATCATTTTGGTTGATGCGAACGTTTACCTTTCTTTTTCTGCCTTTCGTTACTACTAACAGTTAGACATCCCAGAATTAATATTTATCCCTGCAGGATTTCTTTAACAAATTATATCGAAGCGAAACGAGCTGTGGTGTGTATAGATGCATTTATATGAGAAGGCGCAGATTTGATCATGTTTAGATTTTTTTTTTTGGAACATTATCTTGTTTAGACGCGTTAGGGAGATGTCGTGTGAGTGTGTGAAATCGTCAACTCCTGGAAAAAGCAGACGGGCTGCCCAAGTGATAATGGACTTGGCCCAGAAGCCTGTGATAAAGCAATTGAGCTCATGGAACTGCTTATATGCCGACCAGATCGGCACATTCACGGGATCTGCTTATACGTCGACCAGGTCCGCGCATACCGCGCCGTGCACACACGCAGGGTCCAATCGGCGTTTTTTTTCTTTGCCTTTATTTTTATTTTTTTTGTTTGCTTTTACGGTTTTACTTTACTTTTGCTTTTTTTACAATTTTATTTCTACTTTTTTAATAATTATATTTTGAAAAACTTTATGATGTGAAATCTGTTTAGATTTGAAAAATAATTAGATTTGGAAATTATTCAAATTTAAAATTTCATTTATATTAGAACAATGTTTAGATTCAAAATCTATTTATATTTGAAAAGTATTCAAATTCGAAAATAGTTCAGATTTTGGAAAATATATATTTCTAAAATGTTATTTGCAAATATTCAGAATTTGAAATTGTCCATTTAAAAAACATTCAATTTTCAAAGAAAAAAAGTTCTTTGAAAAGTGTTTTAATTTATGAACTAGTTATTAATATTTTTTTGCGAAATTTCACCGATCTATTAATAATCATCAACAAGCAGTACAAAGAGTTCCAAAAGTAATAAAAATTACAAGTAGGTCAATGGACCACCTAGCGACGACTACATACACTATCACGAGCTGAAGACGCCCCGCCGTCCTCGCCCCTCCATCACCGAAGCTGGGCAAAGCTTGTCGTAGTTAAGCTTGTTGTACTTATTAACATTTTGACAAACAAAAAAAGAAAAAATCGGAAAAAAAAACATTGGGGGTCGCACAATACACCTGACTGTTGGGGTGGCGCAGGATATATGCCACACTAGTCGGCATGTAGGATCTCCCTGCTCACAGTCGCCGTACGCCCATACACATACCAGCTCTCCCCCATCGTATAGGGAGCGTACCATAAGGAACTGGGCGGCATGCCGGCATGCTCGTCTCCGTGCTGGCTCCAGGCAGGAGGGTGGCCATCATTCACGATTTCTATCAACGACAACCAGCTCCAGCGAGTGTATACAATGTGAGTTTGTGATAGTTGTCGAGGTCACTGGTACCACGTTGTCCCACAAAAATGAAAGAGGACCACGAGGAACCATTGTGGTTAAACATGAAGACTCGGGTCTCAGACGCAGGCTCGAATGGAGACGCCATGGTGGCCAAGCCAGGGTGTATTGCCGAATGGATTCTTCGGGATATCGTGATTAAATTGTCAATATTGGACCTAGATATTACTGTTACGGTTTTTTATAGTAACCGCCACTTGTAACTCATCGCGGCATCATGTAACCCTAGCCCTGACCGTGTATATAAGGGGCAGGGATGCTGAATGAGACGGCACAATAGGACACACATCCAACGGATTTCAAGATCACCTAGATCATTTCTCATATCATCTTCTACCACTATCATCCATAGGTGACATCGAATTGTATCTCGATATCACCCGATCACACTACAATAATACCAAGCGACAACAAACAGGACTAGGTTTTTTTATTGGACATTGTTTGTTTGGGGCCAAAACCTATATAGATTTCTATCTCGGTGTGCTACCATCCGATCTCTGAGCGTGACACCTCCAAACATAAATCTACCATCGTAAAATACCTCGATAGTGCATGCACGTAGAGGTTGCACATTTCAGATTCCAGATTGATATGGCCATGGTTGTATTTAACCATGATGCGGAGGCTTCCGTAGCCCCAGGACAATCCATTCTATTCGGATCCTTGGAGTTCATCACTAACCAAGAAGGAGCGTTATTCCTCAACTAGCCTGATCCAACCTACGCGGCCACCGCTCCTCAGATCCTCCCGCGGAGATCTATGGAGGCAAAGGACTTCTGCGATAAGCATAAGAGGTTTCACTAGGACTTTGATAACCGGGCCTGCCCCAGGCATGGTTGAAGGGGTTCTGTAGCAGGAAAGAAAAAATTCTACTACAAGAACGCACCAACCCAAGATCTATCTATGAAGAAGTACAGTAAAACGAGAATGATATGATATTTCATACCTTTGAAGACTAGACGCAGGATTAAATTTCCACACAAACATTGTTGATGAAGCCGAGCATAGCAGACCTCAAGGTATAGAAGGCTTCAAGCGTCCAACACCACTAACGGCAGTATCTCGCCGAGTTTTAAAGGACGTCTCTCGGGTCCTGGTATAGCAAGGTAGTGGAAAAATAAGAACCGGACCGATTCCAGCAGCACAATGACATGTGCTAGGTAGAGAAATCCCTGCCTCGTAGAGCACATTCCAAACTTGCGAACACGCATGAGAGTGAGAGAGGGAGGGAGAGAGAATGGCAAATGCCAATTGTTGGATGGATTTGGGGAGAGAGGTGCTCCTCTTTATATAGGTGGAAAGGAGATACTACCCCATCAAAGTTCCGAGGTGGGACTAAACAGGAAGGAGGAGGTGGGAGGAGGCAGCCGATCAGCCCTCCCACATGGGCCCCACGTGGTAGGAGGCCCACTAGGGCCAGTGGCCCTCCTTTGGCCTTCCCTAGGGCGCGCCCCCCTCTTGGGCCTCCTCGAGTGAGGCCCAATTAGGTGGGCAGCCTCACAAATCCATTTCAAATAATATTTTTAATATTAATTCATTTAATTAATATTAATTACATATTATTTAATACCTATCATTCTGAAACACCTTTCGGACCCCTTTGATCATTATCAGATATCCTGGAAACACTTTCGGTATCTCCCCAGAACAATTCCAGAGTTCTCTCTTCCTATTTCCCTTTCGGTATTTACCCTTAAGCGTGACACCCTTATAGTTGGGAAATATTCACACATGATCGAGACACCTCCCGAATCAATGACCAACAACGGTATTTGGAAACACATGATGATCCCTTCATATTTCACGAATTTGGTTATTCGCTTGAACCTTCAAAATTTGAGTCTTATTCCTTTTGCACAGTGGTACCTGGTTTGTCCAAGACTTGATCTCATGTATCCATACACAGTTCGATCTTGTTACTTAAAAACACGTTTACTCGTTCCCTTGATATTACATCCATGTGGCCTAGTCACCAGTTTGCAAGCTCATTGATATAATCTCACTGAGTGGGCCTAGAGTATCTATCCGTCACTCAGACAGAAAGATCCTGATGTCGATCCATACACCTCAACTATCCTCTAGAATACCCAATGCACACCTTTATAGCCACCTAGTTATGGTCATGGCGGTTGATGCGATCAAAGAAGCCGCGGGAGATAGTGATTAAGTATGATCTTACTGTCGAAGGATTAAGTTACTACGTTCTGCTAGATATCGCAATGTTGAACTTTATGACTGGATCATATTGCAATTTTACGGTCGGGTGTGTCTATCACTTCATTAAGTGATCTCGTTGTCAGGTTTATGATCGGGAAACCTTGATCATCATCTGCCCATCGAACTAGTACTAGAGGATACTAGGGACCTGGTTTTTTATATACCACACCTGTATGAATGTTTCGGCTTAATACAGTTATAGCATGATACAAAAATATTATGAACATTAGAGATATGTCAATAGAATAACTTTATTTATTTGCCTCTAGGGCATATCTCCTTTAGTCTCCCACTTGCACTAGAGTACAATTACACTAGTTTACATCAGGCATCAATCTAACACCAATAGCATTCCGGTGTTGATCATGTTTTTACTCTAGAAGAGGCTTCATGAATAGATCATCTACATTCACATATGTATTGTAACTACCTCGGTGAATTACGCTCTTAGTTAATGCCTGGATGAACGAAAGTGGTTAAAATAGTACGGTGGGGCCCAGGGCCACTCACAGTAGACCTTTCGGCCGTCCTAACCACTTTCAGACAACGGGACAAGAACGAGCGGCGTAATCGGCAGGCGAAGGGATCAACTACATACACAAATGAGTATGTATGCAAGCCACATACAACAGTTCTCAGAGCCATTCCATCTAAAAGAAATAGAAATATTGCAACGCCATACAGCAAGATCCAAATGTCCTAGATAGATATAATAATTCAGGATAGTTCCCCATACATCACACATCAGAGTATCAGGCGGAAGCGGAAAACAAGATCCGAGTACGGATAAGAAGCAAATTGGCATAAGATGCCCCATAAATAAACACATCCCGCCCACAGATCACACGGATCCCCATTCCCGGAATCTCTACACCGAATGATCGTTGCCAACATCATCTGTCTCTTCCACCCAGTATCCATCTTGTGGGTACACCTGTTCATCTGAATCAAACAATTTATCGTGTGAGACCCTAGGGGTACTCAGCAAGTCTTTATGCCGCTAAAGGGGACACAACCTGGGGTGACGCAATTGCAGCAAAAGATAATAACTAACAAATCTACAGATACTCGCTAACCTTCCGCCTAACCAATGATAGACGGAAGTCCGTGAATTAAGGACAGCAGTTATAACAGTATAATTAACAGATCCATCCTCCTCCTCGCTTACCAACAAGGAAGCGGACGAACAACCCCCATCATCCGTTGGCAGTTTTATTAACCATTCCATGAGTATTTCACTATTTACTAGTCAAGTACGTAGTCAATTTAAAAGCGGTACTTTAATTTTACTTGTCTATGATCGAGAAACTGTGCTCCAAGTCGTCCATAACCGCGGGCACGGCTTTCAGAAAGATTTACCCTGCAGGGGTGCACGAATAGCAACACACACTCGATCAACCTCGGAAAAACAAAATCAAAACCAAACGAGGCATTCACGACAAAGCAATCACATGATTCAGAAGTATTTCAGGGGGCCACCCCATTAAGCTACCCGCAACGAAGTTGGCCGGCTCCGAGACGGACCCAAGGTTTGTGTGGACGGCGGTAAACGACTGGGAACCCAAAAATGTGACTGGGCTTGTCGATACAGCGAAAACGTGTCACGATCCAAAACAGTACAGGTGCTTCTCGCACAATCTTAAATAAAGCAGTAACATGGCATAAGTACAGGATAGTAATAAAGCCCCAAACTAATTGTGGCCCCAAGAAATGAGAATGAATCAAGCTCTAGCTCAGGGGGGTCCATAAGGCCTCCCGGATGTGGATAGTGCGAATAAACAAGGAACAGGAATCAAGTACTCGGGGTCCTATGGGACACAAGTGAGCATAAAAACCAAATAGCAGATATTGCTCACCGGTGCCGCTTTCATTAGTTATCCCATTACTACTCAGGTTAAGTTGTGTAGGTACCTCATTATTCATCAGACAGTCACATACCCAACTCATGCTTTTCTACGACTCGCATGGCTCAAACAACTCCTGTAGTAATGGCTCATGGGACCGGAACAAGCTTGGTGTGGTTTAAAGTAAAGGCCATGCAGTACTTGGGATTCAATTTAATGCAATCGCGACTCAATGATGCAAGAATAAGATAGAGGCAATAGGTACTGTATGTATGCAAGCATGTGGTAGTGCTTTCCTGGCAGCTCAGTTGAAGCGAGAGATGGATCTGGGTAATACTCCTGTGCTTCCTGGTAATTCTCCTGTTGGGCGTCTATTCGAAGAAGAACCAAACAAACAAGGGCCAACATAAATAAAGTGCACAAGCATATGAATTAAAATGCATCAAGCAACCAAGCATGCCATGATGATTGCTGCACAATTACATGGCATTAAAGTAGCATGGCAAAGGTGAGGTGTGGATACAAGAAATAAAGCACTTCATTATTTATTTGTCCAAGTTTCATTGTCATAAACAGTTCAGATTTTTAATGTTGCCATGATGCATGCTTCAATTCAGAACAAGGACTGCATAAATAGAACGGGCTCGTCGCGCTGATCGATTTGGACATATTATTTGTCAAATTTGGAGTTATAAAACAAAAGTTATTAATTAAATAAGGAAAAGGGCATTTTCTTGTAATTTTAATCATCTCGAAAATTTAAAGTGTTCAAAACATATTTTGAAGGGCATATTTGAATTCCTCACATTTTTCTGATTCCAAACATATATTATATGTATTATTTGGATTTGTATTTTAAAAATTATTTAAATCTGATTTGAATTTGAATTTAAATCAATTAGAAAAAGGTTTAATTTAAAACAGACTCAGGAAAATACTTTTCTCACCCCGTCAGATCTAGCCACAGCCACTGACGGGTGGGCCTGGCGCTGATTGGGCCACGCGGGCGGAAAACACTTTTCCCACCGCGGGTCTGGCTAGCCCGCTGAGACTGCGGGGTGGGCCAACTAGCGCAGGCCCGCGTGTCAGCGATGAGGAAGACAGGGGCTGACAGGTGGGGCTGGGGCTGGAGCGCGGGTTACGCCGGAAAAAGCAGAGGGGCTTTCCTGCAAAGTGCTAGCGCAGCTGACTGGTGGGGTCGCTAGGAGCGCGGGTTGCAGGAATCAAAAAGGTGGGGGGCTTTTTGTAAGATGACCACGGCCCGGGTTACTGTTTTTCTTCTCCCTCGTCTGGCGAGGAAATCCGGCGCGCGGCGCGAGCGGGGTTCGATCCCGGGTCGCGGGAGTGCGCGCGGAGGGGCTAACCGGTGCGGCTGACTCGGGTAGTTGACAGGGAGGTGGGCGCGGGCTAGTTAAGGGGTTGTGCGGCGCGGGGAGGCTGGCAGACTACGACGAACGGCGCGCACGGCGGGCGTTTGATGAAACGATCGGCGGCGCTAGGGCGGTACGGCGAGGCGGACCATGTTAGAGGGGAAGAGATGCTCACCGCGGGCTCGATGGCGGGCTCGGATCGGCGCGAAGAGCAGCGGGGCGTCGAGATCGCTGGCGCCCAGATCTAGGGTTTGCTGCAGTGCGGCGAGGTACTGGTGCTGGGGAGCTCCTCGTCCAGGTCAGCGTGTACGGGGTGATGCAGAGAGACGTCCACGATCTTCCAGGCCTCTTCCACGACGAGCACGGCGGCTAGAGCAAAGAGGAGCAGAGGGTGCTGGCGGCGACCGGCGACGGGAGCTGTTGCCGGGGAGGAAGAAGGAGAAGAAGAGGGGCAGCTCGGGGCAGATCTGGGAGAGGCTAGAGAGGCGTGGGGAGGGAGGAAAAGTGAGAGGGAGAGAAAGGAGAGGGAGCCGTGGCAGGGAAGATAAAGGTGGCCTCGGTGCCACCTTTTCTTCTCTCTCACGTGCCTGCTCGAGCTGGGGCTCGACCTGGGGCTGGTAGGGACGGCGGGGAGGGGCTGCAGGTGGTCCAGGCGGCGAGCGGCTACAGGGTGGGGCCAGCGTGGCGGTAGAGAAAGAAAGAGAGGAGAGAGGCTAGCTCGGGCTAGGGTTAGATGGAGCTCGGGTAAGGGCATGGGCTAGGGTTAGGGTGGCTGGGTGTGGGCCAGGGAGAGGGTGGCCAGGGTGGTGCCCATGGTAGAGAGAGAGGGGGAGGATTAGAGTTAGGGTTTAGTGTAATTTAGGTGTAAAGGAATTATAAAGAGAAAAACTAGGTTTGAATTTTATTAGGTATTTATATTTTGATTTAGTTTAAGAGGCCAAACCAAGAAGAAAAATGAAGCTTGATCTTGCTTGAGATAATGTGGAGGGGAAACAAGAAAGAAAGAGGAAGAAAAGAAAAAGGTGGAAAGGGTCACATATGGATCATGCATGGAGAATTAAAAATAAGAGGAAAATGAGATGGATGAGATTATGAGGATGGTGTAATGGTGGTAGATGGCCTCCCAAGTTAGGATCCAATAAATTCAAAGAAAAATCCCATGGAATAAGAAGGTGGTGAAGAAGCTTGCATGGCCCATGCAAAATAATAATACCATGATATAATTTGTGAAAACAATAATACTATTATGGCATTATTCTTATGCATTTCCCATAAGTGGAATAAAGCCAAGCACAAGAATTTAAAGGACTAGATCCACCCTTTTGCCCATGAGCTAGAGAAATCCAAAATAAAGACAAACAAGCTCATGGTCTAGTAGGATGGTGGAATTATAAAGTGATGGAAAAGAAAGGTGATGGAATTGAAATAAAAGATATGCCCCCAACTCAACTTGGGCATTAAACAATATATCAACAACCAAATACAATATCAAGAGTCAAATACAATTTATAATGCATATGAGAGAAGAACCAAAGAAAAAGGGTTTTATATGATGCTCAAATGCAAGGTGGCATGATGACATGAGCATGATATAATTATGATGCAATAATAATATATATGAAGTAGCCAATATCTTACTAGGACAAGTAGCATTACAACTGTTAGACAATTGGGGTGCTACATGTATATACTTTGCAAACTCTAATGTTACCCTTATCTACACAACCTTGTATTACATGGTAACATTGGTGTATGTTTTTGGTTGTCGATTGGAACATATGGTCCTTCGATTCGCAGTGGCCCCCATGTTGTCGCAAGTAGATGCACACATGGTCTTGTGTGCTTGGGAACACTCCAAGTTCAATAATGAGTTTCCTCATCCAAACAACTTTATTGATTGCTTCACCGGTAGCCATGTACTCCGACTCCATTGTATATTGAGCCACCGAACTTTTTTTCTCGCTGCTCCAGCTCACTATGCCACCATTCACCAAGAACGCGTACCCTGTTTGGGACTTTGAGTCATATGGATCAGTGTTTAAGCTTGCATCGATGTAACCTATTACAGAAAGCTCTTCTTCACGTCCTCCATATACTAAAAGGATATCTTTAGTTCTTTTTAGATACTTGAGGATATTTTTAACTACATTCCAATGAACTGACCTAGGGTTGCTTTGGAAACGACTCATCAAGCTAAGAGCCAAGGCTACATCTAGTGTAGTGCTCAGCATGGCATACATGATGGAGCCAATGGTCGAGGCATAAGGAATGTCTCTCATTGCTTCCCAATCACGATCCATTACTAGGCATTGATTCACACTCAACTTATTACCTTTTACCATCGGCAACATACCCTTCATTCTGAAACGCTTCAAAAAAATTCTCTAGATAAGTGCTTTGTCCAAGAGCCAGCAAACTTTCGATCTATCTATATAGATCTTAATGCCTAATATGTAGAAAGCTTCACCCATGTCCTTCATAGAGAATTTACTATTTAAATAATCTTTCACGCTTTTCAGAAGGTTTACGTCATTACCTAACAATATGTCGTCTACATATAGTACTAGGAATGCAACTGAAATCTCATTCACTTTCTTATATATGCAGACCTCTTCTACATTTGGACAAATCCAAAACTTTTGATGACTTCATCAAATCTAAGATTCCAGCTAAGAGATGCTTGCTTCAATCTATAAATGGACCTCTGAAGCTTGCATACTTTACGAGCATCCTCTGGATTCGCAAACTCCTCAGGTTGCATCA
This sequence comes from Avena eriantha, assembly GCA_910589775.1. Taxonomy (NCBI): domain Eukaryota; kingdom Viridiplantae; phylum Streptophyta; class Magnoliopsida; order Poales; family Poaceae; genus Avena; species Avena eriantha. The sequence continues at coordinate 561,615,480 of OU342743.1, forward strand.
TATACAACTCTTCCTCAATGTTGCCATTCAGGAAGGCGGTCTTCACATCCATCTGGCATATTTCGTAATCGAAATGTGCATCAACTGCTAGTATAATCCTAATAGAATTTAGCTTTGCTACATGAGATAATGTCTCTTCGTAGTCAATTCCTTAAATTTGTTGGAAACCTCTTGCGACAATTTGAGCTTTGTAGATAGTGATGTTTCCGTCAGCGTCTGCCTTCTTCTTGAATATCCATTTATTCTTGATAGCCTTTTGGCCTTTGGGAATATATACCAAGGTCCATACCTGGTTGTCATACATGGACTTCATTTCGTATTCCATGGATTCCCGCAATTTTTCGGGTTCAGGGCCTTCCATTGCTTCTGTGCTGGTTGCAGGTTTATCATGTTCAACCAACATGATCATGTTCATAAGATAACTATACCAATCAGGGGTAGCACATTTTCTTGTCGACCTTTAGGGTTCAATAGCTATCTCCTCATGAGGTTCATGATCATCATCATTTTCTCCCACTTTAATTAATGAGGGTGGCTCTAGAACATCTTCCATTGTGACACTCAGTATTTCAAGATCAGGATCAATAATCTCATCAAGTTCTATCTTCCTTCCACTTACTCCTTTCACGAGAAACTCTTTCTCGACGAAAGTACCGTTCATTGTGACAAACGTTTTGCCCTCAGCTTGGTTGTAGAAGGTATATCCAATAGTCTCCTTTGGATATCCTACAAATATGCATTTTTCCACTTTCGGTTCGAGTTTATCAGGCTATAGTTTCTTAACGGAAGCCTCACATCCCCAAACCTTCAGAAACAAAAACTTTTACTCCTTACCATGCCATATATCATACGACATTGTATTTGTGTCTTTGTATGGTGCCCTATTTAAAATGAATGCAGCACTCTCAAGTGCATATCCCCAGAATGATACAGATAAGTCAGTGAGAGACATCATAGACCGCACGTCGTCCAAAAATGTGTGATTACGTCGCTTGGACACATAATTACGTTGTGGTGTTTCAGCATGCGTAAGTTGTGGTACAATGCCACAAGCCTTCAGATGTGTGCCAGCCTGCGTAAGTTGTGGTACAATGCCACAAGCCTTCAGATGTGTGCCAAACTCGTGACTCAAATACTCGCCCCCTCGATCAGTATGAAGGTGCTTGATTTTCTTGTCAAGTTGATTCTCAACTTCACTCTGAAATTCCTTGAACTCTTCAAAGGTTTCAGACTAGTGCTTCATCAAGTAGATATACTTGTATCTACTCAAATCGCCAGTCAAGGTGACAAAGTAATGATAACCATTGCATGTGGAGATGCGCATTGGTCCGCATACATCTGAATGTAAGTCTGCAACCCGTTCCATCATACTGTTGAACAGCGTTTTGGTCATTTTACCCATGAGGCATGGCTCTCATGTGTCGATAGATTCAAAATCTAACGACACCAGAAATGTGCGAGGGGAACATTGAGGCGTCCCCGTGAAGGAACAACACTTCACGCATTCTGAAGTTAGTACGGACGCGGCCTCCACAGTGGGCGCGTGTCCGGGGCCTAGGGAGGAGTCAAACAAAGCATCGGTTCCCTCTTCGGATGTATGTTGGGGCCCTCCCCAGGGTGAAATTGCAACCAGGGGATTGAGCCCAGTGAAGTGGTGACACATCGCTTGGTGGCACTAGAGGGAGTATCCCACCAAGTCCACCAACCGGACGAGCCATGAACCCACACACGGGCTTCTTCCAACGACTTCTGGTGGAAAATTTACTAGGGCGTCGGTGGCCGTAAGAGCATCCCCCGGTCCGAGGAAACTCAGAGGGGGAGGCGGCAGCTTACTGGCCACTTCCATTGTATCGACTTCAGCCACTCCTTCTGGGCAAGCTGCTAGCCCCTCTTCCTCATGAGAGGAAGCAGGAAACGCGACCCCATCTCTACCTCCTACAAAGCCACCACACCTTGTTTGGTAAAGTATGCTGGTGATTATCCTTGCCCATGTCGCCGAGCCGGATACCTTTTGACGGCGTTCGCCCCTCCCTCATGTCACCATGCATGAGGGGAGTTGGTTATCATCGGTGAAGGTTTCTCACAAGCTTGCGCCCCGCCTGGCGCACTAGATGTTATGTCTTAGATTTCAACACTGGGATGGATGATCCCCTTTCTAGTTCGGCCACGGGTGCAACATCTGGCGAGCTGGATGGGCGATCTAGACAAACACAATCACACATATAGACACATGTTTTTACCCAGGTTCAGGCCGCGATATATGGTGGATGAACACATGGTCACAGAGTTTGTTCCCAAGCAAGAAACATAACATGTTATTGTAGGGGTTCCGCGCATAAAAACAATAAATTTTACTCTACGCCCCTGAACCCCTGAAGCTGCCAGGACCTATCTATTAGTAATACAGTAACGGGAGGGGCTTTTCGCGAACTTACCCTCGAAGACCGAAAAGCATTGTCAACGCTCAGGAGAGCGTGGTTGATGTAGACGAGCCGAAGCCAACCTCAAGGTCGTGATGAAGTCATGGCGTTCCTTCTGGCTCCAACGACTTGAGTGCCTCAAGTGTGACACCTCGTGGGAGTTACACACGTCTGGTGCCTGACGATGACTCCCGCTTCCCCGATCCAGCAGCAGTTGCGGAAGTAGAGCTCCCGGATCCGAATCCCGCAGCGCAACGGCGCTCTGCGGTGAAGATGTCTCTTGCTCGCGCAGTCCAGACTTGGGACCACGGTCACGAGAGAGAGAGGGGAGAGAGAAAATATCAATTAGAGGTCCTCCCAAAAGTGGGGAGACCTTTATTGATTATTGGGTTGTATTTTCTAGGCCAAATACCCCACCTTATATAGGGGGGGGGAGGTACTACCTCCCCTCAAGTCCCGGGGTGGGACTAAAGGAGAGGAGGGGGGAGGAGGTGGCCGCCGGCCACCTAGTGGGCCCCGCGCGGGGGGGGGCCTAGGCCCAGCTGGCCAGCCCCCTTGCCCCTTCTCCCTCTCTCCTTTCCCTAATGGGCCCTCTCCCTCCGGAAATTGGCCCATTAAGCCTTTTGACCTTTTAATTTATTTTCTCTTTATTAAATAATTATGAATAAATGATTAAATCAGTATTTAACATTCATTCACACATTATCTAATCTCCGTGGCCATGGAACACCTTCCACCTCCACTCCGGACATCCTCCAGACTTACCGAAACCCTTCCGGTTTTCTCCCTTCTTTTCTTCGGTGATTATACCGATCCTATAACCACTCTCTAAGCATCATCAAGCCCTTAAGCGTGATACCCTACGGTTCGGGAACACTCCAGACATGGTCGGGACATTCCCGCACCAATGATCAACAGAGGGACCTGGATGGCCATGTGACCCCTGTGCGCTCCACGAAGATCTTTCGTCGTTTGAACCGGGACAGTCGTGTCTTATTCCCTTTGTCATTCGATACTTGCATTGCCCGAGATATGATCATTGACATCACCATGTCGGGTTCAATCTCGTTACTGAACAATGCTACTTAACTCGTCCCGACAAGTGATATCCCCGTGATCCAGTCACACGCTACGCAGCTATTGGATATAACTTCTCTGAGTGGGCCCTTGAGTATCTTCCCGTCACATGGACAGACAAATCCCGATCTCGACATATATTGCCTCTACGGTTTCCTCTAAATACCTGAACACACCTTTATAACCACTGTTTTACCAGATGGCGTTTGATGATATCTAAGCACCCTCGGGAGACAGTGATTGATATAGCCTCACGGTCTAAGGAATAGTCTACGAGGATCCATTTCTAATCATCGTAACTTGAACTTCGTGACATGATCGGGTCACGATGTTTAGGTTGGTTATTGGTTCATCATCTCATTCTCCGAATGAGATGACCTCATTTCCAACTGGCATAAATTCCACATGATCAGGAAACATGATCATCTGTTGACCAATGAACGAGTGACTAGATTTTCACTGGGAACCCCTGGTTGTTTGTATATCACACGTGTATTGATGTTTCCACTCAATACAGTTATAGCATGATATAAAACTTAATCATAAACTATATGAAATATGATAATAGTCCTTACTACTATTTGTCTCTAGGGCATATTTCCAACAGTCTCCCACTTGCACTAGAGTACAAATACACTAGCTGCATTTGTTCTCAATCATTGGCACCATATATCCGGTACCCTGAACATGCTTGCTCATGGAAGAGGTTGAGTCTTGGGTCTGTACTTTACAGTCCCAAATGCTTTGCAACTTACTAATGTCACCTTGATTGACATTAATACCTTATCATCACATGATAGCATCTGTGTGTATGCATCGTCACTATGGCAGCAGAACGAGGCCTGATTCCAGGAGCCTATAGTGACGTTAGATCAACCTCGAGGGCTTTCTCATGGGCACTGTGCCCTGGGACACATCATTCTACGTTAAAAGCGAGTTAGCCCCGCCATAACATTATACAACACTTTAGATGGTACCCTTATTTATTATTACAAATGTATCCATCGAAACACTAGTGCACTCTATGCAACTTTCGATGTTTTGTTCACCTCACTTACTATTTGACTTTAATTGGTATCTACAGGAGTTTCCAACATATTTCCTTATAACATAACCCTTTATGTTTTAAGATATGTTATCCTTTATGGATTTGGAAAATATGTCCATAGTTCTTTACTAGACACTGCGGACAAACTTAGCTCAACGTTCCGTGATTCGAACTTAATCACTTTCAAACGTTCCTTACTTTGGATCACATATTATGCTAAGTTATCATCATGGTTTACTAAGATAGAACCTATGTCTCAACATAGTGGATGACGATCATCCTTTTCTTTCTTTCAACCATTGATGTAATACTATTCCTAATTTGAGTTATTAAGGACCAGTTCCCTAATTAACTTCTATTCTGAAACACTTTTCAGAATCCCTTAAGGAATACTACATAATATCATAATACACCTATTATCAACTTCTACATCTTATAAATCATCATTTATAAGTATTTGCACTTTCATCCTTAACTTACTTTAAGAATTACTCCTATAAGCTCCCACTCAAACAATGTTGCTAACATATTTGGGTATGAGTTAGTACTCTTACTCAAACTATGTTCCTACATATTTGAATTTGAGTCTTATGTTGCTCCCACTTAAAAATATGTCGAACACATATTGTTTCAGGAAGACTTTCATAGCTCCCACTCAATTTTATGCAAATTGCATATCTCCTTACTATTTTGAACAGCTTCAAAATCTTTCGATCAAATATCAAACTTGGAGATTTATTATGAGATACTAGTACTTTACTAGTTTTAAATCCACTAGACATTTAGCACACATGAATCAAATTCATTTTGAATTCATCCTATTCTTGATAAATTGTGCTTTTGTCATTTACCCCTTTTCCTACTATGGCTTTGCAGTCATTTGGGAAAATTCCAAGCAACTCCTTTACTTGTGAGTTCCAGCAACGAATTGCTTTCTAATCTCAAGGGAATTTTGTTATTAGGATTTCTCATAATTCTAGTTTACCATCATTACCTTTGTAGTTCATAGGTATGTCATATTCCAAAAATCATGACAAGTGATTCACAAATGTCTCCATACAAGATATGGATTTACATTTTGAATCCTACTTCATATAGTGAATAACAATAGTGGAGGGAAAAACACAATGATCAAAATCATTGATTCTTTCCTTCTGTGAAGAGAATCATTCAGGAACGTTGTCCGTTGCGCTTCTCAACACTCTGATGCAGGGTTTTGAATCCTCATCCTGTTTTACACTAATTTCCATTTGCTCCATAATTGAGAAACATCACTAGAAGTGAGCTTTCTCAAGAATGCACCAAAATCCAAGCAATACAAGTTTTGCTTTCCTTTTGGTTTAGTTATGGATTTCGTATTCAAAGTTTCCAATGAATACCCTACAAGGACTTATTCGCTATTGTTTTGGTTATATCGAATAACCCCAAAACTTTCACGAATTCAAATGGTTCACTAATTCTAATTGAGTGCTAACTATTTCTAACTAATGGTCTCTACATATACTCCAACGATTTATTCGGTGCCTTCTATTTAACCCCTTTTGATATCTAATATCACATTGTGATGCTTTGTATTTTGATGTTTCAAAACACTTTGCATTTCTTTCATGCCATTCTTATAAAGTTGAATTTCATTACTATTGATCAAATCATAGCAATTGGATTCTCTTTTATATTTATACCCTTTGTTGATGAAACATTTTGAACAAATCAAATAGTTTCATATTCATGTTTCCTTCGGTAAACTACTTTACACATTTAAACAATCATTTAATGATAATTACCATTTTCATTAAAACACAATACATCGAATATGTATTTACTTTTAACAATTCTTTAAACACTTTGTATTCAAGTAATACACGGTGTTCAAGTTATTTCGCCGAACTTAGGCATGATTTATATGTGAGAAGAAATCGAATGACTTTCACATATTATCACATAACTTTGAATTTAAACAATGGTTTCATTCATTAATGAAATATCATTAAGTTGGGTATTTTAAACAAGGCATTTTAATGTTTTACAAATGTTCATACATTATCAATTAGTTTCAAACAATAAGGATAATTCACATATAATCAAACAAGATATGAACACGAACAGAAATCATTCATAAAAACAGAACAACTGTTTGTTACAAACTTGTATGAATAACCGTCTCACGAAGTGTGAGACACACTAAAGAAATTCACAATCTCTTGATTACAAAAAATCATCCTAAAGACAAACTAAATGATAAATGTCGAGGGAGTGTGTCGTCGGCTTTCATCATTATGCTCGCCATCAACACGCAAAGTCACCTCCTCTCCAGCAAGCACCTCTATGCAGAAGGACCTGCTTTCAGTAAAACAGAACAAGTATCAGATATACTTAACACTGCAATGTGTTTGCAAGATTATAACATTTACTGTATATCAAATATATACCTTTGTCATTGACGACTCCAGCGACGTTGGGTTCATCTATCACATTTCTGAAATGTGATATGAACTCAAGGAAATTCAGTGTTTCCGTGTCACCTCTCATAACGCAGATCCTGACTTATGCTTGAAAGTTTGGAGAAAGCGACCGTAGCACAACTCCCATCACAAATGAGCTTGAGTACCAGTTGTCCAGGTAGTATGCCAGACTCATATACGCATCATAGAGGCGCAATAAGTGCTCATCCAGTGAGGTGCCCTCCTCCATCTTTATGGAGAGGAAGTCCCCCATCAGCTCATACTCCCACATGCGCACTTGTTCCACGAAATGTGCTCTCAAATGTGCCATGACCATTCGGGGCTTGAGACTCCCCACCATTGGCCACAGCCCATCCTCCATTCGGAGGTGCATGGTCACTGATATAAATGTGGCCATCACACGACGACGACAACGCAAATCCCGCTGCTCCTGGGTCTCATGAGAATAGGGTGGCTCCAAATACATCTCGCAGGTCATGTAGTCAGCTACATCGTTCTCCCCAAGGAGATCAAATAGGCGTATGACCCATGCAGAAAAGTTGGATCCATCTAACTTGAGTTTTTATCCTTTTAACCTATCGTCGATAGGAAAGGTAATCTCGGCAGAAACCATTTTCTACATTTATAATTGCAAAAGGAATTTAGACTAAGTTTATAATTAAATGAGTTAATAATAACTCCACTCATAAACACCTATCCCCAAAGTGGGTTCCTAGTGATAACACGACCCCTATCAGCCACATCTCCCCCGATCATCACGGCCATCAATGTGGGTTCAAGGGTGGACGCTAAATGTCGGTCACATCATTCATGCGACTCGTGCTCGATCTTTCGACCATCCGTGTTTCGAGGCCATGCTTCTCTAGCGTGCTAGGCTCGCCAACTCAACCTTAGTGTATTCGTTGTGCAACATGTCTTGCACCCACTGTATGCGAATGTAGATATGTATGACACCCGATCATCACGGCCTGCCTCATACCGAAGAACTTTCTTGGTGGTGCACACTAAGGGGGAACACGATCGTTGGTTATTTTAACAAGGATCATCTTATTAGGATACCGTCGAGTATCTAATACTAGCACACAATAAGACATACAAACAATAACATTGAATGTAAATGCTATGTGATATGGTCCTTCACGTCGTGATCTCCATCCGCCGTCACCGGGTTCCGGCGCCGTAGACACTAGGGTACCAGTGTCATTCCGGCGTGGTAGTTTGTCATTACTGCGACTATCTACTACTATGTAACAAAAGGTAATTACTTTACCTTTGCTACAACCATATCACAAAGCAACGCCCCCCTGCAAAACAAAGTTAGACGCCTCTACTTTACCTGTGCATGTTTTACGTGGCTGAATGGGCTTTCGTACAAGTACCATACTTACCTACGAACTTTTAGCACAACGCTGATCAAGTAGTTGTCTCTACTACACCCCTTTCGGGGCCCTTCGTTGCAAATGGTATACCAACTAATGCGAGAGAGACAGACACCCCCCTAAGCCACTTTATACGGTACAAGCCGTATGTCAAGCGTGGACCAGTCTCGCGAATGAACGCGTAAAGTCGGTTGGGGGCCGCTTCATCAAGCATTACTGTGGTATACACAAGTACACGTGGGAGGGTAACAAAAAGATCAACGCCCACACGCTACATCTCGTGTGTTCTACCCGTACTAGCATTACTATGCATAGATCTAGCTCTGATACCACTGTAGGGGTTCCGCGCATAAAAACAATAAATTTTACTCTATGCCCCTGAATCCCTGAAGCTGCCAGGACCTATCTATTAGTAATACAGTAACATGAGGGGCTTTTCGCGAACTTACCCTCGAAGACCGAAAAGCATTGTCAATGCTCAAGAGAGCATGGTTGATGTAGACGAGCCGAAGCCGACCTCAAGGTCGTGATGAAGTCATGGCGTTCCTTCTGGCTCCAACGACTTGAGTGCCTCAAGTGTGACACCTCGTGGGAGTTACGCACGTCCGGTGCCTGACGATGACTCCCGCTTCCCCGATCCAGCAGCAGTTGTGGAAGTAGAGCTCCCGGATCTGAATCCCGCAGCGCAACGGCGCTCCGAGGTGAAGATGTCTCTCGCTCGCGCAGTCCAGACTTGGGACCACGGTCACGAGAGAGAGAGAGGGGGAGAGACAAAATATCAATGAGAGGTCCTCCCAAAAGTGGGGACACCTTTATTGATTATTGGGTTGTATTTTCTAGGCCAAATACCCCACCTTATATAGGGGGAGGGGAGGTACTACCTCCCCTCAAGTCCCGGGGTGGGACTAAAGGAGAGGAGGGGGGAGGAGGTGGCCGCCGGCCACCTAGTGGGCCCTGCGCGGGGGGGGGGGCTAGGCCCAGCCGGCCAGCCCCCTTGACCCTTCTCCCTCTCTCCTTTCCCTAATGGGCCCTCTCCCTCCGGAAATTGGCCCATTAAGCCTTTTGACCTTTTAATTTATTTTCTCTTTATTACATAATTATGAATAAATGATTAAATCAGTATTTAACATTCATTCACACATTATCTAATCTCCGTGGCCATGGAACACCTTCCACCTCCACTCCGGACATCCTCCGGACTTACCGAAACCCTTCCGGTTTTCTCCCTTCTTTTCTTCGTTGATTCTACCGATCCTATAAACACTCTCTAAGCATCATCAAGCCCTTAAGCGTGATACCCTATGGTTCGGGAACACTCCAGACATGGTCGGGACATTACCGCACCAATGATCAACAGAGGGACCTGGATGGCCATGTGACCCCGTGCGCTCCACGGAGATCTTTCGTCGTTTGAACCGGGACAGTCGTGTCTTATTCCCTTTGTCATTCGATACTTGCATTGCCCGAGATATGATCATTGACATCACCATGTCAGGTTCAATCTCGTTACTGAACAATGCTACTTAACTCGTCCCGACAAGTGATATCCCTGTGATCCAATCACACGCTGCGCAGCTATTGGATATAACTTCTCTGAGTGGGCCCTTGAGTATCTTCCTGTCACATGGACGGACAAATCCCGCTCTCGACATATATTGCCTCTACGGATTCCTCTGAATACCTGAACACACCTTTATAACCACCGTTTTACCAGATGGCGCTTGATGATATCTAAGCACCCTCAGGAGACAGTGATTGATATAGCCTCACGGTCTAAGGAATAGTCTACGAGGATCCATTTCTAATCATCGTAACTTGAACTTCGTGACATGATCGGGTCACGATGTTTAGGTTGGGTATTGGTTCATCATCTCATTCTCCGAATGAGATGACCTCATTTCCAACTGGCATAAATTCCACATGATCAGGAAACATGATCATCTGTTGACCAATGAACGAGTGACTAGAGTTTCACTGGGAACCCCTGGTTGTTTGTATATCACACGTGTATTGATGTTTCCACTCAATACAGTTATAGCATGATATAGAACTTAATCATAAACTATATAAAATATGATAATAGTCCTTACTACTATTTGTCTCTAGGGCATATTTCCAACAGTTATTCCCTCCGCTTTTCCTTCCCTCTCTCGGTCGACCTGGGCCTCCTTTTATAGTGGCAAGGAGACACCATAAGGTTAGGTCTCCACGTATTGGTGCACCACGTGCAAGGCCACAATGTGGCAGGGCATTCCCGCACCCTGATCGAGTGGCATGCCGTGTCCGAGCTTGCGTAGGGGCACGCTGGAATCTGTCCCATCAACCTAACTCTTGTCTAGATGCTGGTCCTCAGGGTTTCTCCCTATTCCGTGGAGGCGTTGTCGGGGTCTAATAATGGCATGTTATCATGCATCGACATGTGGATACCACATTCGGGGCAGAACGTGCATGGCCTTGACATGGCGCAGATGTCCTGTTGTCCCCCAGTGTGTGCCAGCGTGCGATAAGGAGTAGCCTGGCACCTAGGTTAGGCACCATCGGCTAGCTGTCTCGTTCTCTTCTCAAGGCAGGCTTTAGGTCTTTCACTCCCGTGCTCGGTACCCTGGGTGCTCCCTGCTATGTGGTTTCTCGGGGTTCTAGGGAGGATGCTCTAGTTCCTTGCTCCGGGAGAAATCCGGCTCCTTGCCTGTTGGACCATGCACCCCTAGATTCCACGGAAGCGACACCTGGGGCAGAATTTCCGGCCCCGGTCTGGCCTAGGGGCGGAATTTTTTCGGCCCCCCATTAAAATTTCCCCCAGGAGGAGGACCACTTGGTCCTTAGCCGAATTTCGAGGGGGCAAAATTCTGTAGAAATAGCAAAACCAAAACGTAACTTTTGCATCTAGACTCCAATTTCGATGATTTTGGCCTTGTTTCGAAGCTAACAACATGCTCTACAACATCATGGAGAGAAACATAATAGTCCAAACGGGGAGGATGAAACCTAATGGTGAAAGGGGTGACCTCTCTAAAAGCGATGAACTCTTAAACCTTCAAAATAAAAAAACACAATAAGATATTCATTTGAACTAGAGCTTAGTATGAAGATAACCAAAGATCTAAAACCTCACATGAATAAGATCGAAATAACAACCAATAAATTCGATGCCAAGCATGCAAAGGTTTCATCTCTTTCTGAAAGATCAATCAAGTTAGTCACTCGAGAGCCCCTCTTAATAGTACGGCAATCTATCCTAAACCCGGTCTCCCAACGCATAGGAAGAGATCGACAAAAGAGAATACCTATCAAGATCATAACTTTGCCTTGCGAAATCCACTAGATCTTGATGAATATGATCTTGGTCTCTTCAAGTTGGAACACCTTTCTTGATTGACTTTACTTTTGCTTTTTTGATGAAGACTTGCGAATTGCTCCCCATGCTCCTATCGGGGAACCTCTTATTTGGGCATGTCTTTTCATATCCATAATCACCAAGATGCCAACAAGATTCAAGCATTTGATCTTCTCTAGATTGCTCAGCTTCAACTTGCACCTCTTCATTTCTTCTTGAGAGTTGATCCACATGGATCTTCTTCTTTCTTCAACATGATGTCTTGAAGTGATGAAAGAATGTCACACTGTATTCTTCTTCTTCAAGACATACCTCCAAAAGGCTCAACACTCACATGAACATTCTTCGGTCATGGATTAATCTTCTTACTTTCTTCATTATTCAACCTTGAAGCCAACCAATGATTCAAGCGATGCTAATGGAAAATTCCTACAAGTGTAACTCGGTGCAAACATTAGTCCATAGGAATCCCGGTGCGTGGGGGCACACATGCGCTTTCACATGGGGAACACATGCACTTTCACAGGTGATGAATCCCGATGCCATAGAAGTCAAGAAACATGCGAAAGAATTTAGAGATCAGGAGCCCCAAACTACGTGAAAGAAGATCGGAAAGAACACCACCTCACCATTACCGGGGTCGGGGATTTCTACCTCACGGCAGGACCGCCAGAAGATCTTGGTTTGCAACTCCAGCTCCTCCAATGCCACTGAGGTCTTGAGATCCTTCTCCTTTAAGGATCTTCGAGACCAATAGACCATGGTGGGGTTGATGACATCCACCTCCTCCTCTTAGGAGGAGTCGCCATCCCCGTGCGACGGGGTCTTCTCCAACGACACCTCTCCCTCTTCCATGGGATGAGGGGTAACTTCCTCGCTCCTTGACGATGACATCGGCACGGGGGATGGAAGGATTGGAGGAAGAAGGTTGTGGTGGTATATCGAAAGAGAGGAACAATGACAGATTAGGGCTAGAAGTCTTGATGGTGTGAGTGGAGACCACACACCCCTGTCATCTCCCTACTTCAATAGGGAAAGGACAAGATCACTATGGACTCTCTCTCTCTCTCTTAAGAAGTCCCCCACGAGCAACCGTTTTACTTTTTTTGGGACGAACCTCCTGGCCTGATCTGATCCCACCACACCGATGGACTCTAGTGAAGGGTAAACTCGCCATCGACACTCCAACCTACAAGACTACAAGAATCCTTCGTGACCTTCGCTCGGCATCCCCGAGTGGAACTCGAAGTTGCGCTCCCTCTGGTCACGAAGGACTCGGGGCTACTGATGAGGTCACGGGTACCAGGTGGGCCTTAACAACTGAAACGGGCCCACCGGGAACCATTATGGCCAAACATGAAGATGCGGGCCTCGAGCGAAGGACTAAATGGACACACCTTGGCAAACAAGCCAAGGTATATCGGCAAATGGATTCTTCAGGATATCATGATTATAGCATCAAGATTGAATCTAGATATTTTTGTTAGGGTTTTGTATAGGTGCCACCACTTGTAACTCATCTTGGCATTATGTAACCAGGGATGAAAACAAAGCAGAAACAGACGAAACTGAGTGGTGCCACATTTGTTTTCATATTTTTTTTGCGGAAGCAGAAACGAATACAGAAACCCCGGAAACAAAAACAAAAACAGATATTGTCGGAAGCAGATATAGACCGAATACGGAGCAGACGCGGAATAGTGCAGATTTACCTAGAACAAAGAGAACCATGGAATCATGCAACAAATTTCAAGCTTCTAGAAATCCAACAAAATTGTTCCTTGGTTATATATAGCACGGTGCTAGGTTTACAAGAGAAATATGGAATGATCATTTCGTGGAAGACTCCTCGAATGCATCAAGGGATTACATAGTCTCCAGTACAGGAATGAGCATCTTTGCAAGTTTGGCTTGACAAGGTCATGTTTTATGTTGGTTGGATTTGGCCATGCACATCAACCCTAAAACGGAAATTCCATATTAGTCGGAAACGAAAATTCCATTTCCACGTTTGTTCCGCTGGAAAACACTATTCTGTTTTTGTTTCCGTTTCTATCAAAAAAGTTATGTTTCTGTTTTGCAAAATTCCATTTCTGTTTCCATATTTTCATTCCATTTCCGTTTTTCCACGAAAAAGTCAGAAACTTTTCGCTCCACTTTCATCCCTATATATAACCCTAGCCCCGACCATGTATATAAGGGCGGGCAGGGACACCAAATGAGAGGGAACAACAGGACACACATCCACAGATCGCAAGATCACCTAGATCGTCTCCCAGATCATATTCTACTACCATCCTCCATATATGACATTGATTTGTATCTTGATCTCACACGAGCACACTATGATAATCCCAAGCGGCCATAAACATGAGTAGAGTTTTTACCAGACAATGTTCATCCGGGCCTGAATCTGTATAAATATCTGTCTCAGCGTGTTACCATCCCGATCTCTGAGCATGACCCCTCCGAACATAAATCTACCATTGAAAAATACCTCGACAATAGTAAATTTGATTGTTGTAAATTTGATTGTTGTCATGTGGAGTCACAAGAACAAACCGCAATAGCCCACAGGTTGGCATACAAATTACTCGCAAGCCTTATCCTTATGGAACTTAAGAAAAGGTTCCACTCGGCTCGTGCCAAATCCTAGTTTTTTAGGGTAATTTCACTGATCTATTAATAATCATTAATAATAGTATAAAGAGTCCTAAAAATAATAACTAATAATTGCTAAATGCCACCAAAACAAGAGGATACTCTATTATACGGGTTGAAACATCTCATACATGTAGTGATTAACCCGTAACGAGATTGCTACTACCTGACACCTGATAACAAAATCCAGGACAATGGCACTTTCTTGTTGGGCTTGCAGCCTTGCAGGATTGGTTCTTATACTTTCTACATAAGATCTGGGCTGCTACCTTGTTTCAAAAAAATGATTTTGCGTGTTGTACCTTCCTAAAATCTGTTAGAATTATGAGCCTCATTTTGGAATGGCCCTGATTAGGAAAAGGAAAAATGTCAAGACTCAAGAGGTGGCTGGTTGGGTGGAACTGTGGAATATCTAGTCCCACGTTGCCAATTTATAATGGTTGCTACCAGGCCTATCGGTGGTACTCATGGATAAGTTGAATAGCATGCCGATTGGTATATTGGGCCGATAGCCTCAAAGCTTCAGGTGTTGCGGGCTCCTCGGATGGTTGGCTTCTTCATCTACATTCGAGTGTACCTTGTTTGTTCCTCCGATAGCATTCACAATGTCTTCTCTCCTACGGTGGTAGATGGAGTTTAGTCTTGGCGAAGTAGTGTTTTCGAGTTTGAACTTCGTTGTTCCTAGGTATTGGGCCGGTGGTGTTGCCCCGTGGTGTTGTCGTTCTTGTATGAGCTAAATACATCCATAGTCCCATAACTTGTTCATGATGTACAAACTAGTCCCACAAGTTGAAATACGTGAAGCAGCGGTCCAACAACTTGTATCAAGTAAGCAAACAGGTCCACAACAAATACGAATGCGACACGTGGCATTGTACCTTTTGCATTTAAACCCTTAGTTTTCCCTTTTTTCGCTAAATAACAGGGCACCTTTTTCTTAATTATTAATGTAATAGATAAAGCTTTTGCTTTCGTTTCAAACAAAGGATGGAGTTTTCTGATAGGTTGCAGAGTATGGCTACTCGGGTCCATGATATGGTGCATCGCGCGACTACGCTGAGGATCAAGAAGGGGGTGACGTGGATGAAGATGATCTTGTAGTTTGAGAAGCAGTTACAATACTTGTGGTTCTGGTTGATCTCTGGTGCCTAGGTAAATAGTCGTGGTGTTTGGCTACCAGCAGTAGTGTCTTTTGTGTCTACCGTGGTTTAGGTTTGAAAACTCCCTGTACCCATGGGCTTGGCATGGCTTGATAGCTTGGTATCTTGCTGTGGGATCTGTTGGTTTTTAATTTTTTTGACCTTTGTTTATGTTGGCGACTTTGTTCTGTTATCTTTTTTGATAATGGAACCCGACTCGTGGGAGTCGTATGGAAAAAAAAGTGTGATAATCACACAAATAGGTTATGTTTATCTTTTTCAGGCGGCTTTCTAAACCGGTGAGACCATATGATGCCATCACCTATTACATTTGAGATTGTCATAGCAGTTGGCTGAAAAACGTTTCTGAAAACTAAGGATCCTTTGAAAGGTGGAATGTATAGGTCCAGACCGTGGCCCTTATCCTTCCACTAATGGGCCTAGATGTAGACGGGCCTCTCCCTCTCGTTTGTTCTTCTACTACAAGCATTTTATTCATTCCTCTCTTCTAAAAAAAATCATCTGTCACTTCTTTTTTAAGAAACATAAACCAAAAAAAAAATGTCTTACCCGCACTGCTGAGAAAACAACTCTCATGAGTGATTCCGTCTCTTACAACAAACTTGCTGTTTTCTTTTTTTTTGCATGTTTCGAATTGTACAATTCTCAATATGAAATGTGGGTGTTTTCTTTCGAAAGAAGAGAAGAGAGAAGCATGGCCAAAACCACAATTTAAGACCAGCTCAGCCCGACAGCGACGAAGCACCTGCCATGCGCGGCCAAAACCCAGACCCACCGTCGTACACCGACGGCGCGTCCTCTTGCGTTGGGCATGGCACGTCGCACAGCCGCACGCCACCGCAACTCAGCTGGTCACATGATGTAGCCCGCGCGCGCTGGCCGCTGGCCCATGGAATGGGAAGCACAGCACCAGGGAGGGAACTGGACTGCACAACCCACCGCGCTTTAACCCCTCTCACGCGCCCCCGCCGCTGCGCATGCATTTGCAGCTGCGGTGCAGGTCGGACGTCCCCATCCGTCCATCACGCACCAGCCGGGCAATGGGGTGACGGACTCGGACTGGATCTGCGCCCAAAGGTGCATTGGACAATGCGATCTCCCAAGCATGGCGTACATACATGGACGGCTGGTGAAAATTGAATCGATTTGATGAGTCGCGCGCGTGTGTACATGTACAGTTGTACGGATGCCGAGTGGAAGTGGAACGCAGCAGCCCCGTACGCGTGATGCCGTGCCGTGTGGGCTCGGGAGTTACGGCAGCAGCGTGAGGAGCGCGGCGCAGTACGGGAGGAGGAGCACGAGGTGAAGATGACGCCGTCGGTTCCCGTGCGTCGCCGCCGGGCCGTTGCTCGCGGATGAGGTTGCCGGCGTCGTCGCCGGCGTGCCGTATCCTGCCGGCGTTCAGACTTTTTTGTTAGTGCACACATACTCGATACTCTGTGAAAAAAGAAACAGGATTTGAACATAGACCGTACAATCTGGTTCCTCTACTGTTTTAGCTACTGAGCAAGTGGCTGGCTACAACAACAATGAAAATGGCATTACTTGGTAGAATGTATTCTGTTCATTTTCATACAGTGTACTCTGTTTTTCATGTAATGGCACGACTGTGCAGAGTGCAGACATCAGCCTAGTTGACAGTAAATTCGAGAATTTTGAAATGAACATGTACTACTAGGGTATTTTCTCAAAATAATGTTGCAAATGACACATTTGTTTCGAATTACGCACGGGAGGAATTTACCAGAGCTAAAGAATTCGCAAATTTCCCATTCAGTCTTCAATTTACACACTACTGGAGGACGGCCACATTGCAAAGAAAGCGAAAGTACTCTGCGTTTATTGCACGCGGCAGAGCATATACTGTCATTTCGTAACGTACCTGACTCCGCGGGCACGGCGCCGCCCGGCGCCTCCGCGACGGGCATGCCGAGCGCGGCGCAGAGGCTGGGCGGCGGCGCGTCGACGCGGCAGATGGTGGGCAGCGCGAGCGCGCGCACGGCGTCGACGCGGACCCCGAAGGAGCCGTACCCGCCGACGAGCCCGCACACGCAGGCGGCCTCGCCGTCCACGACGCCGGAGAGCGCACCGCAGCAGCCCTTGTCCGGCCGCGTCAGCGCGCTCCCGGACTCCACGTACGTCAGGCAGGTGGACAGGTTGAGCATCGCGCCCCTGCAGTCCAGCTCCGCCCAGCTGCTGGGCGCCGGAGCCCCCGCCGGCGGGGCCGACAGCTGCGCGCGCACCGTCGTCCGGGGATGCAGCGTCCAGACCGCGAGGAGCGCGAGGGCGACGGCCGCCGGTGGCATCATAGCCACGGCGAGGGCGTGGCTTGTTGGCCTCTTCTGGGCTGTGTCGGCCGTGCACTCCCTGACATGTGGAGATGGGGAGCGCGGTGCGTGTCTGTCTCGTTGTTTTGTGTTCGTGCGCGGAGGATGAGTGGTGGGGATGTATAGCGTAAGCGTGCGAGTAAAAGGAGTTCACTTGTTGGGGTTGGTCTCGTCTCATAGCAACTTGCAAGTCCAAACTTGGGAGTGAATGGAGACTTGTGCTTCCACTGCTTTGCGTATGTGCTGACTTTACACGGGCAAATTATTGCATAGCCTAGTGAGAGAGTTGCAATGTAGGGAAATTTTAGAGAAATACATTAACTCAGAAAAAGGTAATCCACTGATGCACATAAATGGACAAATACATTGAATAGATCCATTGTTTGGCAACAGTTTCCGCTATGTTTACACTGCCATCAATCGTACTTTTTGGCGTGGCTGTTTGGATCGAGGATCGAGTTCACTATCCAGTTAGTTACTGTCACAGTCTGTGTCTTTCCTACCTAGTTAGTTGCTACTACTATCTCTGTCCCAAATTATAAGACATTTTGGAAGGCTATTTCTCTGCTGGTTTTCATCCGTCTAAAAAAGTACTCCCTCCGATTCATAATAAGTGTCGTCCATTTAGTATAAACTTTGTACTACCTTAATACAAATTGAGTGACACTTATTATGGACCAGAGGGAGCACTGATACACTAATCGGAAATCATACACTAGTACATTACCACTTGCACTTCAGAGATAGGCAACAATTGTTAAACATATTTTGGAACAGGCTCTCCACTTTTTTGAATGCTACTATAATGTAATTGTGCCATAAATTTAATTCGTGAATTTCTGTTCAGTATTATACAGGTTTGAGCACCGTTTCCTTTGGCACCATACACAAGGGGAGGAAAAACTGTTTGTTGTTGAGGTGATACCATAATAATCAGATAATCCAAATCACAATGCACTTAAACACTGCACCTTTTCAAAATATCTAACAACTCCATAAATGCTAACTGGCTTTACCATTAAAGAAAATGTATTGCACATAAGAACGAGGACTGCACATGAACTTTGAATGTATCTTCTGCAGCTTGTGGACTATGGTCATTGCACAGAAAAGCCTAGTGCTGGAAACCTAGGTTTAAAATTTCCCAGCAGCCAAGAGAACATTATTACAACAACGTTTCAGCTTGTTTGGACAAACAAAGAATCATGGACACCCAAATGCCCATGTTATCTCAAGCAGCTGAAATGAGACAACCGCGAGTACACCCAAGAGGAAACTATGTAAAGTAGCAAAACCCAGACTCGCTTTCCCAATGCACGGAGGGAAAGAACCTTGTCACTTGATTCAAACCGAGACTATGGTAGACCTCCACATACAACGAACCGAGGAAGCACCTGTAGTCTCTCTCACAGCAATTGCTGTCAGCAGATCTACTCTCCTACCGTCATTCCAAAACCAAACTTGTAGTTCTTCTTTGAATGATCAATCTGTGTAACAGAACACAGATTCAGAAAAAACCAATCCAAAATACTAAGGGCATTCATTTCTTGTTAACAGAACAAACATGTGGGAGGAAGAAAACATTATTAGTGGAACTGTCATACTACAACTCATACCTCTGCAGACAGAAGGAAGTTGACACCCATGTTCAATCTCTCCTCCAAGTATGCAGCAACGACACCATTTGAGTCAATTTTGCCCCTTAGACGGCACTGTAACATAATGCATTAATAAATCAAAGCTACAAGAAAGAAATTTCAGAAAATATTGGAATACGTGGGTGATGCAACACTGGTTTATAATGTCTGTGGATACATCCATTGGCAGAAACAAGCTCATTCAGAGATAAAGAAACAGATCTTGGAAGAGCAATGCATTTCTACCTGGTACAAAATGTCAAATACTCAAAACGTTTTGCAGGGACACTGACCTGCCTAAGGATATAGTCATAACCAACGCTGGAAGTCACATCTCTGGACATGTGGTTATACATAAAGTCAGTAGCAAGAGACACCTACAGATTGATATATTTACAAGTTAGAACCAGGTTAACAGCATATGCCAAAGATTCATGTTGGAAATACTGGAGTCAAACCTTTTCGGAAACTTTCTGGACATAACTTAACGCAACTATACCAGTGCTAGCGATCTGTAGAGTGCCCACCTGCAATGGTCATAAAAAATGGCACTCAGCCCTCTGCCTGAAAAGTAGCTTCATTCGTTATGCATCAGCATGTATTCTCACATTTGATTGATTTTCTATGCACAACATGAGTTGAAAGTTGAGCCATGTATAAGCAGAGCTCAGTCAGCTAGGTACAATGAATAACGGTGCTTATTATAGTGAATGATCATGGGAAAAGACCCACTATCTCTTATTTCTTCAGTGACACAAGGGAGTAATTTCCAAAATAGGCATGTGCCTAAGGGGCCTATCTTAATTCCTCTAAAAGTTTATAAACAAATAATCCAAAACCAGACCTGAAAGTCTTACTACCCAATTCAACACTTTATACCAAAAAGAAATGGATGGGCCTGTAAACATGAGTATGACATGCAAAAGTTCAACCTATGTATCATCCAAACCGAAAAGACTACACAAGTTCCTTACCATTTTATCAGTATTATAGCGAGAATTAAAGCCAATCCCTGACTTCCTTTGCTGACCAAGCCAGAATATCTCTGTTCCCATGGATAAATTTGGCGTAACACTCTGGAATACAAAAATTTGTTATCTCATTTTAAAGCAAAGAGTAAACAAGGAACAATTTATCTTCATAACGATATTTATGGATAACGTTTAGTCGGCAAGAATAGGAACATGCATGCCCCACATCATTACAAAGCTAATATTCATATGTGCAAGCAAGGTTATTTAGTGATTGATACAAAATATGCTTGCCACTTAACAAAATTCTAACTTCTAGGCATGATGTTGAATCCATTCGTAAATGTAAACATCACTGTTACAAAATACAACTTACTAATTCCCACAGAAAGCAACGAAATGCAACAATCTTGCAGCGGCAGATTTACGCTTAATTGATAATAAACTTGATACCAGAATATAATTTAGCTGTGATTCAAGAGTATAGTGTGTTTCAATTCAAAACATAAAACCAGATCAAACCAAAACTGCAAATTATGATGGTCTCTAAGCATAGTCACAACATTAGCCAAAGAACAAAGGTCGGGGAACAAGATATAAAAGAAGCTAAACAGAGAAGCAAAAGGCTGAATGTGAACAGATGAGCAGCAGTTGCTGGACTTTTCTGAAGAATTTAAACAACCAAGGAACAAATGAACAGCCAGGGAGAAGCTTGAATATACTCATATCCCCATTTTGGTTTCCCTTAGGTGCTGCAGGTAGAGTATGACACTGTTAAAAAAATATGACATAAGATCGTTACCTGAATATAATTCGCCCCATAGAATGCATTGTTTCCAATTTGAAATTGTGCTCGATAGTCCGTGCCCTATAAAAATGATCAAGGTGTTAACAGATGGAAGTAGTTGTTAGATGTAAGCACGCAATAAAAAGGTAGTTTGCTGATTAAGCATGCCAATAAGTAACTGATCAGAAATGCTTGGAACACACTTTATTCGTTAAAAAGCATTGTCACAAATACTGACCTTGTAGTCAAAGTTGAACATCCCTTGGGAGTAATGAGGCTCACTGGTAAGCTGAAAACAGGAAACTATCAGCCAAATAAAGAGTAAAATAACATTCATCAAACAAAAGAACATCAACTACCTGTGCATTTATTTTCAGCGCCAGATTTTCAGTCAGATCACATTTCACACGAGCATTCAACCTTCCATCGGTCATCAACCTTCCAATAAGCATTAACTAAAGAAAATTTCGCACACAATTAAAAATCAAGTTCACAAATACAACATGTGACGCAGAAATTTTGGGCCATATATAATATTAAATGTGACAAGACAAACCTTTGGGTCTAGAAAATTGGCACCAAATTCATATTGTGCTGTTGGGACTTTTATAACATCAGCTGACTGAGACGGAACTTCCATAGAACCCATAAGAAGACTGTTGATGTTGTCAGAATACATCATAAATAAGAAATATATAAAAAGAGAATCGCCAGTGTTTTGCATAGTCTCACCTGTGACTAAGTGCAAACTTCGAGCTTAACATTTTTGTGAAATCAAACCTCAGACCTTCGAAAAGTTCAGGCTTCAAAGACACTGCAATGGAGCATGTCAGCAGAGCCCATGTAAGAAATCTCAAGAGCCAAACTGCCTGTATAGCAGTGAGCCAGGTACACAAATATGTAAAGCTAGCAACTACGTATCATTACAAAGCTTGCATTGCATATTTAGTCATGCCCATGTTCAAAGCAACATATATTCTTCAACAAAGAGTAAGTTTAGGATAGGTGAAGCACGTGTTTGAGAAAAGCTCAGTAAGTAAGTATATTTAAAAGTCTAGAACATGTATCACATGTGTCAAACACTGCAAGGTTAGTCACTTACTCCGCCTAAGGATCCTTCTGGAACAGAAGCGGGGTGCGGTAAGTTATGGAGAACATTACCATATTATTCTCATACAAATGTTGCATTACAGTAGTACTCTGAGCACTCCTAGGAAAAAGTTCAACAAATCCCATTTGGATTAAATTTGATCACTCGCTAGCTTTAGATCTCTACAGTGCACTACCATATAAAATGGTCTGTAAAATATATATATGTCAGCAACCTAATAATCATCCACGTCAAGCGACCGAATCGCGACAAAGGAGCCGATTATAGCACGAATTCATCACCACCCGCATGAGCACACACACACCTCGAGTAGCAATTCGGCAATGCCGCAGCAATTCATATACAATAGCTAAAACTTAAAAAGTGGAGGGCGAAGGAGACGAACTTAGGGCCTCCCGCTGGATCTCCTCGTAGGCCAAAGGGCAGGGGAGGTTGAGGTAGTCCACCTTCTTCTCCTCTTTCTCATCCCCTTCCGGCTTCGGCGGGAGGATGCCTGCGAGCCCGAGGCCATACGGCGGTGCGGCCCCGTGGGGCTGCGCTGGAGGGGGCGGTGGCGGCGCTGCGGCGGAGGCGGCGGATCCCATGGCGGCGAAACCCTAGGCTAGGGTTCTGGGTGGGCTTTGGCTTTTTCGGGGCTTCTCCTCTTCCACCACGCGACGCAGAGGAAATGGATTTGTTTCAGCCAACCTCGCCTCCCCTGCTTGCTTTTGCGGTTCTGTGTGTAGGGGCCTCTTGTGCGTTTGGTGGGCCTCCCAAGTCCCACCGATGTTGAGACCAGTAGGCAGTAGCGTTCAGTCAAATTGGTTTTTTTTTCGGGTAGTGCTGTAAAGTATTTGGAGTTAAGGTATATTTCATCCTTCTTTTGTAAATACAAGTACAACACGTAATTTAAAATTCCACCGATCATTAATAATCATCAACCATAGTACAAAAAATCTTAAAAATAATTAAAATTATAAATAGATAACTGAACCACCTAGCAACGACTACGGACACTAGCACGAGCCGAAAGGCGCGTCGTCGTCCTCGCCCCTCCATCATCGAAACTGGACAAAATTTGTTGTAGTAGAGCTTGTTGTAGACAGAAGAGAAGACTAAGAAACTATACTAGAATTCTACTTTAGCATTGACAAGATCATCCTCGAATCACACACCTTTGTCGCTTGATTCTGGGAAGCAAGCCCATCTAGGGAAACATGGTTTAGACTTGGTTGAGGTAGGTGAAATGGTTGCACAAGAGTGGGCATCTATTTCATATGGGCATAGCCTGATGGAGAAATGGCAGAGCAGGGTCCGCCATCACCGCAATTTCTTGAAAGGACGGACAAAAAATTAAAGTAGTATTTATAAGAAAGAAAACGAGCATGTCTCCAACCTTACTGATTTTCAAGATCCCAAAGTGGAAACCATTCCTCTTAACTCTTGAGAGAGAGATGATGAAAAAGTCCAATGATTTTAGCTAAACTTAACCGCAATGAAGTGTGTGTGGGAGGTCGGGGTGCTAAAGTTAAGCATATTCAAGAAAAGGGGAATAATACGAAGTATTTGCATATCATTGCTAGCGATAAACATACGATGAAGAAGATCCTCCAACTATCATTGGACAAGAAAATCTTAAAAGTTACAACTCTGAATTATAAACAATTATTTGGAGAGCCGTTACAAAACAACTTTACTATAGTAGAACAACAAATTGATAATATTACACAAATATCCGCGAAAGAGAATATAATTATCACGGCCAACTTCACGATAAGGAGGTTTGTGATGCTATAATGTCAATGGAGAAGAACAAAACATCGGAGCTAGACGGGTTCCCCGCGGAGTTTTATCAAAAGTTTCGGTTTGTCATTAAGAATGATCTAGTGAAATGTTTGCATATTTTCATAGAGGAGAGTTACCATTATTTCAACTAATTTTTGGTACTATCATCCTACTTTCAGAAAAAGAAAATGTGATACAAATAAACCAATACCGACCTATGTGCCTACTAAACATGAGCTTTAAATATTCACTAGGGTGGGTGCCAATAGAATAACTTCCATGCGCCAACAAAGTAATTAAATCAAATCAAACTACATTTATGCCTAGAAGACACATAATAGAAGGAGTAGTGGTGCTCCATGAAACGATCATCAATTGCATTCAAAGAAGTTAGATGGGGTAGTTCTTAAAATAGATTTTGAGAAGACCAAGGTTAAATGGTCCTTCTCATAGAAGATGTTGCGTATGAAAGGCTTTATCCATTATGGTGTGATTGGATTAATGATTTCGTTAGGAAAGGGGTGTGAGTATTCTGGCAAATGATGACATCAGTCATAACTTTTAAACAAGTAAAGGACTAAGATAAGGGGATCCACTTTCACCAATTATTTTCAACTTAGTCATGGATATGTTGGCCATTTTAATTGCTAGATGAAAGGAACATGGCCAAGTAGAGGGACTTATACCTCATCTAGTTGAGGGTGGAATCTTGATAGTACGGTACGACGATGAAACAATTATATTTATGAAACATGGCATGCAAAAATCCCTAAGCATGAAATTAATCCTATATATTTTTAGCAACTCTCGGATCTCAAAATTAACTTTCAAAAGAGTGAGATATTTTGTTTTGAGAAAGCTAAAGAAGTAGAAGATCAATATATGGAGTTGTTCGGTTGTGAACCAAAGTGCGTTCCCTTTTAGATACTCCCTCCGTCTCAAAATATAAGGCGCCTAAGGATTGGTCAAAAGTCAAACCTTACTAACTTTGACCAAATATTTAGAAAAAAAATCTACATCTACAATATTGAGTGGACATATTAAGAAAATATACTTTATGGTGAATCTATTGATATTAATTTAGTATTATAAATTTTTATATTTTTGTGTATAATCATGGTCAAACTTAAAAAATATTGAATGAAAACCAGTAGAAGACCGATTAGAGAAGAAATTAGCTCGTTGACTTGACAAATTATTATCATACGGATAACATTTGGTTCTAAATAATTTGGTCCTAACAAAACTGCCAATGTTTATGTTATCATTGATGGAAATTCTTAAGGGGTTCGGAAGAGATTAGACTTCTTTCGGTCTCGCTTCCTTTGGCAAAGTGACAATCATAGAAGGAAATAACTAAGTGGAATATTATATGTCAACCGAAGGATCAAGGTGGTATGGGTGTCGAGGTTCTAGAAGTAAAAAAGTAAATGTTTACTTAGTAAGTGTTTGTTTAAAATTTTGGACAAGGAAAGGTTTGGCAAGAAGTTCTTAAGACACAAATACCTACATTCCAAGACCTTGTCGCAGGTTCAATCTAAGCCATTAGACTCAGCTTTCTGAAATGCACTCATGCAACTGAAAAATGATTTTTTTCAGCGGGGGGTCTTCTATTGTTAGAAATAGACAAAGTACTCGTTTCTAGGGGATTCTTGGCTAGGAGAAACTCCTCTGCTAGCACTTCAATATCCATCTTTCTACAATATTGTGTAGCGAAAAGAAGTTTCGGTAGCACGGGTGTTGGCGCATAATGCATTAAATATCATTTTTCATGGAGCACTAACTTGTACTAAGTGGTCAAGATTGCTTCATTTAGTTGCCGAATGACAAATATACACTTAGTTGATGGAGATGATCAGCTCACATGGGCTCTAACTACTTCAGGGGTTTTCTCGGTCAAATCAATGGCTCGGAACTTGCTAAACGGACACACAAGATTCTTAGGCAAGTATATTTGAAAAATGAAGGTACCACTAAAAATTAGGATTTTTATGTGGTTTTATAAATCGCAAAGTTTTGTTAAAAAGGACAACCTAACAAAAATAAGTTGGCAAGGTAGTCAGAAGTTTTACTTTTGTGATCATAATGAAATTATACAACATGTATCCATTGATTATCCATTTGCGAAAATTATCAGGCATATTGTTTATATGGCTTTTAATTTAGCACCCCCAAAATCATTAAAAAATTGTTTGGGAATACGCTAAATATTTTATGCATGTTATTCTTTTAACTATATATTGAATCCGTATGTGGTCTTTTCTTTCGCCGAAGGCGCAGACTGGCCATGGTTGGCAACGGTTGCAGAAGACTTATTTAGCTGGTGCAGATAGCATATTGATAATAGGATATCACGAGAATGTACGGAATGTTTTTAGTTCTTACTTTCTTTAGATAGTTGGTGCATGTATCAAACCTTTGTGATCCATGAGCTGAGCGATTTTTAGAACCTTTTGTAATAAACCTTTTGAGTAAATTAATAAAGGCTATATGCATAACTTGATACAGAGGGCAGGGTTTTCATTCTCCATTTCGGAAAACAAATATGGCCAACTAATGAATAAAATCAATTTTTGTAAATGTGTCCTACAGCTACCATATCAATGTGTAGTGGGAACACAAGATTGCAATCTGAACACACAAGAAAATGAGGGATCGACCTGGAATATGATGAGTAACTGGTGGATTAGAGGAATATGAAATTAAAATCTGCGGATGTCACAACAAATGTGGCTCAACATACAGTAAATATTTGCTATTGACGATACGAGATAGAATCTTTTTATAACATTGCCGACATATTTGAGGATGTCGTATGCGAGGACAGATAGGCCAATTTAGATTGCTTTTTATTGATGCTTGCGGGAGCAAGCTGAGACAGAGCTAGGGCCAAGAGGCAAAGCCGCACATTGCGACTTTGGGATGAAATCTTGGAAGAGGCTTGTCTCTTCAAGTCCGAGTGTCATGCACAATGTCTCTTCAGTTTTCAGAATGCGAAGAGAAACCGTGTTGTGTGCCTTTCGGCGGTGAAATCAATTAACTAGAAAACTAAAAATAAAATATATTTAGACATGGATTAGCTTGCATGTTTAGATAAATAAGTTAGTGAAAATGATCCACTTAGTTATATAGGACTAGATTTCTCTCTACGCCTCTGAGGCGTGGCGGACAAACAACATAGATCACCGTTTGTAACAAAAAATGCATAGGTGAACAATGTTGAGGCCATCACGACGCGTATGTACCTTATCGTTGGACTTTCCCTTAGACACTCGAGGAGTCTCCGCTACTCCGCATAACAGTTACAGCGTGGTAAGGCATTCAGATTCTTATTATAGTCATATAAGTCCTGTAAATACATAAAAAATAGTTTTGTCGTAAAATATATGAAGAGAAATTAACTCAACGCTGGTATAGTACAAAGTTTTACGATCAAGGTGTGGCATCACAGAATTGTCTTATGTATACGTATTTCACCGTTTGGAGCTCAAGGTTGCTGTCGTACGTCTAGTCCATGCGAACGTTCAGCGGTAGACGTGTCTGGCTCCACGTCGCGTAGTCTATGTCTATATTCTAATGTTCCGTATTCTTCGTGTTTCGCACGTAATATGTATATTTCAACTTTCACAGTTTCCGTATATAGTTTAGTCGCAGTTTACGTGCGTAAGGCATGTATATGGAGTCCAAAGTTTTAAGATCAATGACAGATGCCACACCCACGTGGTATATGTTACAGACGAAAGTTTAGCATTCTACGTATATAGGTGAATGTTCTGCAGTCTACGCGTCTTGTTACACGTCGTGCAGTTCCCGTTTATAGTTTTATGTTTTATAGTCTACGCGTATAGATACACGTTTCACAGCCCACGCGTATGTCTCAATGTTTCGCAGTTTACGTATATAGTTTAACCTTTTAATGTGTATGTGTTTATAAACAACGAAAGCCAGCAAGATGAAAAAGACGTTGACAAAAATCGAAGCAATGTAGATCGTCACAAAACATTACACAAAAGGCGAGAGGAAATAGTTTTAGGGCTCGTAGTCCATGCATATAGTTTGACGTTTCGCAGTTACATTTTTTTAATAGTCGTGATTTTTCTTTTTTCTAAATCATACTACTTTCAGTCTCGGGCGTTCTTTAAACGTCATATATCTAAAACTGCACTAAACAGTTGATTACTGAATTAAATTACCGACCATGTTTGCATTCGGCGTGCTGACAACCAATGTCTTCGCAGTCCACGATGCGGTAATCAACAATATAAAGCTGCACTAAACAGTTGATTACTGAACTAAATTATTGACCGTGTTCGTATCCAACATGCTAACGGTCAATGTCTTTTCTGTCCACGATACAGCAATCAACATTTTATCTATTACGATTCTCATCGTGTTTGTATGGTACAGTCTCGCGAGAAACGCTTTCACAGTCAAATTTTTCAATCAACGTTTCGCATCTTAGGCGTGAATGAGGAGAAAAAGAAAAAGAAGGAAAGAAGCAGTAAAAAAAACATTTTAAAAAAAGTCAAAAAAACGAAAAGAAAAAGGCAATACATACCTACCGAGTGCGCTATCCACGAAGAATGGCCGCATGGTAGTCGACGCCGAAACCACTGTCGTCCGCACCTTGACCAACGTTTCGAACAACTACGACAGAAAGCTAAACGTGACGAAACACAGCAGTACGAGACCCAGGCTACGACCTCATCGAAGTGCGGAAGGCCAGATGTTCGTTGCGTGTCTCTTCGGCCGTTTAAGAGGCCCTCTACTCTCCTCGGGTGTGTTCATCAGACCCTCACATGCGACCGGCGAGGAGAGAAAGCCAAGAGGATGCAAAGGTGGGAGAAGAGAGAAACTATCTAATGCTTTGCGTGGAGAGAGAAATGGGAGAAACATCTTATACTCCACACGATGCCGTAAAAATATGGAAGCATGGCGTGATAGAGAAGCTCGATACTCGAGAAACCATTGTGGGATTACGCCAATAGCGAGGCTGCGGTTTGCGAGAACCCCATGGTGCCTAGAGTCTGCGATGTCAGGTAATCTCTCTCACGAGAGAACCCATAACCATCTATAGCCTACGTTGCCAGGTCAGCTCTCCGGCGTGATAATCCGCGGACTGCTACGGACTACGGTGCCATGTCGCCTACACCCGCGAGGAACCGCATTCGTGCATACCTATCGACGCCACATGCGCCGCCAGCTAAGCAGGCCGCTGTAGTAACCCGCGTCCGGATAGAGTTTAAGATGCCATATCTGTGGTCGGCGGGCCCCACCACCTGGCAGGTGCGGAGGTGTGTCCCGCCGGGAATGGCACTCATGCAGCGCGACGCAGCCCACAAATGCTAACGGCAGGCCCATGTCACGCGTGCGGCCCATCTTCCAGCGATGCAGGGTACGCCGGCACACAGTACACCTGTCCACGGTATGATTTTTTTTGCCTTGGCCCGCTATGGGTCTCGCCTCACGGGATAGCAGGGTTCCGTTGAGACATCGTCGCATGTCCTCCTCGGCATCTATCCAATGTCCGAAAAGAATCGGGATGACGCGGATAGCAGTTTGAGCCAAAACAATTTACCACTATTATTTACTCCGATAGCTTAGATAACATGTCTGATCGCTGGCATGTTGATCAAACTGCCAAGGGGCATCCAAATCACTAACTTACTCCACTTCACAACACGAGATGGTAGAAGTCAGACTGAAAAATATCGAGTTTCTGGAAACCCAGCCATAGAGATCGGAGTGTTGGACCCAATCATGTGCAATGGGCAAGCAAATTGTCTTGCTAAATACAGATTTACCTTATCCATAGTTGTCAGCTTCGTTCGTCATTTTTTTCTTTTGTTAATTCACTCATGGACAGAGAGGTTGTATGATTAGCCTAAAACTATTTATCTTCCATGTATTGCGCTGCCAAAGATTTGTCGCCAGCTTACCTACCGTGTCGAGAGGTGTAGCCTTGCAGCCAGAAAGCTTGGGACAGGTTGGCACCAAACAAGCTTCCCGGTAATTAAACTGACAAGAATGGCACGATCCTTGCAGATTCAGAGGCAAACAGAACCCCTCAAGCCGTCCTAGGCTTTTATTCCTTTCCTGCGGATCCCGGTTTCTCGTCGATGTGAACGTAGACGTGCAATTTTCCTGTCAAGAGGACGTCTCTGAGAGTCGAAGTGTCATGTGTTGCTGTTGAGATGGCGTTCACATTCTCCAGCTGCTCGGAGAAACCGTACGCGCCGCTACCTGCTGGGTAGACCGACACATATGAAATTATGCGATCGTGGAGGGAAACGCAATGAGTGGAGTAGAAATTATAAAAGGTTTTACCCAAGTTGGATTGTGGAGGGAAGCACAATGGGTGGAGTAGACGCACGAGCGACTATGAACTTGCGGTAGTTTTCCAAGCCAGCTAAGACGCTGGTCTGGTAGCCATACATGTGTTTGCAATTAGGTCATGTGATCATGCAACAGTTTTCTGATGCTAATGCGCTAACACTATCCACCATTCGACATGTCCCCTTGATGATTGACTAGTTGCATGAAAATATTTGCATGGTATCTTTTTGCGGTGTAATTCTAACTAAAGATAATCTTACTAAGAGAAATTGGCAAGGAAGTAAATAGTGTGTTTTCTATCATGATGATGGGATGATTGAGCACCTATTCTTCCATTCTATATGGTCAATCATCCAAGTAGCACCTAGTTTATCTTCCAAACGACCGGTAGCCAATATTTTTGACAACTGGTTATATGGGATAAATGATAAGTACAAGATTATGTTTATGTTGAGAGCACTTGCTATTATCTGGTCGCTATAGCTATGCAGAAATAATAAGATTTTTAATAATAAGTTGTCTACTAACTTAGCTCGTTGACTTGACAAATTATTATCATAAGGATAACAATTGGTTCTAAATAATTTGGTCCTAACAAACCTGCCAATGTTTATGTTATCATTGATGGAAATTCCTAAGGGGTTTGGAAAAGATTAGACTTCTTTTAGTCTCGCTTCCTTTGGCAAAGTGACAATCATAGAAGGAAATAACTATGTGGGAAATTATATGTCGAACGAAGGATCAAGGTGGTATGGGTGTCGAGGTTCTAGAAGTAAAAAAAGTAAATATTTACTTAGTAAGTGGTTGTTTAAAATTTTGAACAAGGAAGCGGTTTGGCAAGAAATTCTTAACACACAAATACCTACATTCCAAGACCTTGTAGCAAGTCCAATCTAAGCCATTACACTCAGCTTTCCCAAATGCACTCATGCAACTAAAAAATGATTTTTTTTAGCGGGGGGTCTTTTATTGTTAGAAATAGACAAAGTACTCGTTTCTAGGGGATTCTTGGCTAGGAGAAACTCCTCTGCTAGCACTTCAATATCCATCTTTCTACAATATTGTGTAGCGAAAAGAAGTTTCGGTAGCACGGGTGTTGGCGCATAATGCATTAAATATCATTTTTCGTAGAGCACTAACTTGTACTAAGTGGTCAAGATTGCTTCATTTAGTTGCCGAATGACTGATATACACTTAGTTGATGGAGATGATCAGCTCACATGGGCTCTAACTACTTCAGGGGTTTTCTCGGTCAAATCGATGGCTCATGACTTGCTAAACAGACACACAAGATTCTTAGGCAAGTATATTTGAAAAATGAAGGTACCACTAAAAATTAGGATTTTTATGTGGTTTTATAAATCGCAAAGTTTTGTTAAAAAGGACAACCTAACAAAAATAAGTTGGCAAGGTAGTCAGAAGTTTTACTTTCGTGATCATAATAAAATTATACAACATGTATCCATTGATTATCCGTTTGCAAAAAATATCTAGCATATTGTTCATATGGCTTTTGATTTAGCACCCCCAAAAACATTAAAAATCTGTTTGGCAATACGCTAAACATTGTATGCATGTTATTTTTTTAACTATATATTGAATCCGTATGTGGTCTTTTCTTTCGCCGAAGGCGCAAATTGGCCATGGTTGGCAACGGTTGCAGAAGACTTATTTAGCTGGTGCAGATAGCGTTTTGATAATAGGATCTGACGAGAATGCACTGAATATTTTTAGTTCTTACTTTCTTTAGATAGTTGGTGCATGTATCAAACTTTGTTACCCATGAGCTGAGCGGTTTTTTGAACCTTTTGTAATAAACCTTTTGAGTAAATTAATAAAGAATATATGCATAACTTGATACAGAGGGCAGAGTTTTCATTCTCCATTTTGGAAAAAAAATATGGGCAACTAATGAATAAAAATCATTTTTTATAAATGTGTCCTACAATTACCATATCAGTGTGCAGTGGGCACACAAGATTGCAATCTGAACACACAAGAAAGTGAGGGATCAACCTGGAATATGGTGAGTAACTAGTTGATTAGAGGAATATGAAATTAAAATATGCGGATGTCACAACAACTGTGGCTCAACATGCAGTTAATATTTGGTATTGACGATATATGATAGAATATTTTTATAACATTGCCGGCACATTTGAGGATGTCGTATGCGAGGACAGATAGACCAGTTTGAATTGCTTTTTATTGATGCTTGTAGGAGCAAGCTGAGACAGATCTAGGGCCAG
Source organism: Avena eriantha (assembly GCA_910589775.1). Taxonomy (NCBI): domain Eukaryota; kingdom Viridiplantae; phylum Streptophyta; class Magnoliopsida; order Poales; family Poaceae; genus Avena; species Avena eriantha. The sequence continues at coordinate 561,648,203 of OU342743.1, forward strand.
GAGGCAAAGCAGCACATTGCGACTTTGGGATGAAATCTTGGAAGGGGCTCGTCTCTTCAAGTCCTAGGACTGTCATACACACTGCCTCTTCAGTTTACAGAATGCAAAGAGAAACTGTGTTGTGTGCCTTTCGGCGGTTGAATCAATTAACTAGAAAACTAAAAATAAAATATATTTAGACATGGATTAGCTTGCATGTTTAGATAAATAAGTTAGTGAAAATGATCCACTTAGTTATATAGGACTAGACTTCTCTCTACGCCTCTGGGGCGCGGCGGACAAACAACACAGATCACCCTTGGTAACAAAAATTGCATAGGTGAACAGTCGTCTGTACCTTATCGTTGGACTTCCCCTTAGACACTCGAGGAGTCTCCGCTACTCCGCTTAATAGTTACAGCGTGGTAAGGCACTCGGATTTTTATTATAGTCATATAAGTCCTGTAAATACATAAAAAATAGTTTTGTCGTAAAATATATGATAAGAAATTAACTCAACACTGGTATAGTACAACGTTTCGCGATCACAGAATTGTCTTATGTATACGTATTTCATCGTTTGGAGCTCAAGGTTGCTGCCATATGTCTAGTCCATGCGAACGTTCAGCGGTAGACGTGTTTGGCTCCACGTCGCGTAGTCTATGTGTATAGTCTAACATTTCGTATTCTTCGTGTTTCGCATGTAATGTGTATCTTTCAACGTTTCACAGTTTCCGTATATAGTTTAGTCGCAGTCTACGTGCATAAGACATGTATATGGAGTCCAAAGTTTCAAGATCAACTGCAGATGCCACACTCGCGTGGTATACGTTACAGGCAAAAGTTTAGCATTCTACGTATATAGGTGAACGTTCTGCAATCTACGCGTTTAGTTACACATCGTGCAGTTCACGTGTATAGTTTTACGTTTTATAGTCTACGCGTATAGATACACGTTTTATAGCCCACGGGTATGTCTCAATGTTTCGCATTTTACGTGTATGGTTCAACCTTTCGTAGCGTATGCGTTTGTAAACAACGAAAGCCAGCAAGATGAAAAATACGTTGACAAAAATCGAAGCAATGTAGATCATCACAAAACATTACACAAAAGGTGAGAGGAAATAATTTCAGGGCTTGCAGTCCATGCATATATTTCGAAGTTTTGCAGTTAGATTTCTCTAATAGTCGTGATTTTTCTTTTTTTAAAATCATACTACTTCTGGTCTAGGGCTTTCTTTAAATGTCATATATCTGAAACTGCACTAAACTGTTGATTACTGAACTAAATTACCGACCATGTTTGTATTCAGCGTGCTAACAACCAATGTCTTCGCATTCCATGATACGGTAATCAACAATCTAAAGCCGCACTAAACAGTTGATTACTGAACTAAATTATTAACAGTGTTCACATTCAACGTGCTAACAGCCAACGTCTTTTCAGTCCGTGATACAGCAATCAACATTCTGCCTATTACAATTCTCATCGTGTTTGTATAGTACGGTCTCAAGGGAAACGCTTTCGCAGTCAAAATTTTCAATCAACGTTTCGCATCTTAGGCGTGAATGAGGGGAAAAAAGAAAAAGAAGGAAAGAAGCAGTCGAAAAACATTTTAAAAAGAAGTCAAAAAAGCGGAAAGAAAAAGGCGATACTACCTACCGAACGCGCTATCCACGAAGAATGGCTGCGTGGTAGTCGACGCTGGAACCACTGCCGTCGCGCCTTGACCGACGTTTCGAACAACTACGACAGAAAGCTAAACGTGACGAAACACAGCAGTACGAGACCCAGGCTACGACCTCACCGAAGTGCGGGAGGCCAGATATTCATGATACGTCCATTTTGCATCACTATTGTATATCATAAATTACTATTATTCATTGATATATTTCATATTAAAAGATGATACTTATGTTATTTTAGCTGTTTTTGTATGGTTGATGACTTTTGGAGGATGGACCGCTACAGTCAGGATTCTGATGGAAAAGGCGTTGTTTGAAGACGAAATTCGCGAAGATTAGAAAATTTAGGAAAATACATGGAAAAACCTATTTTTCACAAGACAAAGGATGCCAGAAGGGGAAGCGAAGATGGGCTACAGGGGGCCCTCACCACCCCCTGGCGCGGGCAACCCCTGGCCGCGCCACCAGGTGGTGTGGCCACCCTGGCCCACCTCCAGCTCTCCCCTTTGGCATATATCATCCCCAAGAAAACCTAATACTTGGGGAGCGACCACGGAACCACCGCCTCTGCGGGGCAGAAAACTACAGAGAGAGAAAGATCTCTCCGGAGAGGGGAGATTGTCGCCATCAACACCACCATCAAGCTAGAATTCATCAGGATCATCATCATCATCATCATCATCTCCATCAGCACCATCATCGCCACTTCATACCGCTGTAACTATTGGGTTGAATCTTGCATAGTTCTTGGGGGAAACTTTCCCTGTGTTGATTACTTGTTGTAGTTGATGCTATTGAGTGGAACCATTGAATTATCGTTCATGTTCAAATTGTTACTTATCATTATTTCATCTTTGATTTTGATCCATATGATGTATTGTGAGTAGTTCATTTAGTTCTTGTGGACATGGGAGAAGTCATGTTGTTAGTAGTGGAATTGTGTTGAGAAAGATTCAATAGTTTGTTATTTAAGTTGTGGTGTTATTCTTCTAGTGGTATCATGTGAACGTCGACTACATGACACTTCACCTTTATGGGACTACGGGAATGCATTGTGTATTTGGCTACTAATCGTAGGGGTTGCCGGAGTGGCAGAAACCTGAACCCTTGTTAGAAAACCTTTGGACAAGGATGTCGGGATCTTAGAGTTTAAAGCTGTGGTTAGGTTTCTATCTTAATTACTTTCTTGTACTTGCGGATGCTTGCAAGGGCTACAATCACAAGTATGTATTAGTCCTAGGAAGGTCGGTACATTAGCACAGGTTCACCCACACAACACTTATCAAACTAAAGAAGATTAATAAACTATATGAAGCGAAAGCACTTGACGATATTCCCATGTGTCCTCAAGAACGTTTGGTCATCTTAAGTAATGCAACCGACTTGTCCTTTGCTAAAGAAAGGATTGGGCCACTTGCTGCATATATTATTATTGTCTTTTATTTACTCGCACTTTATTTATCTGCATTATCAAAAAATCCTAAAAATCCGTTTGCTAAGTATTTACAGAGAATTTCTGCTCCAAGCCACTCATCAAAACCTTCTGCTCCTCGTTGGGTTCGACACTCTTACTTATCGAAAATACTGCGATACACCCCCTATACTTGTGGGTCATCAAGACTATTTTTATGGCGTTGTTGCCGGGGAGTGAAGCATTATTGGAGAGTGGAACTGGTAAAGGAAACTTCTACTGTGAGTATTGTTTATTTCTGTTAGTTACTTTATTTTCAATATAGATAATTCACTCAGTTTCTTATTTCGTAATGCTACTACCACTGCTAAGGTAGTAGATGAACCACCACCTGCTGAGAATGATACTTTTAAGATACCTACAAGAATTATTGATCGTGTTATGGATAACTACTATTTTGGAGATGGAACTGTCCATCCCGGTGATCATTTGCTCTTTATACATGAATTATGCGGGTTGTTCAAGTGTGCAGGTATTACAATAGATCAAGTCAAGAAGAAGTTATTCTCATTATCACTATAAGGAAGAGCTGAAGAATGGTATAAGCTGTTGAAGAATTGTCAAGCTCTTGAATGGGAGGAAGTAGTACCTCTCTTTTATTCAAAATTTTATCCTCCTAGTGAGATTCATAAAGATCGGAATCAAATATACAACTTTTGGCCTCTTGATGGAGAGAGTACAGCTCAAGCTTGGGGGAGATTGAAGTTACTAATGCTCAAATGTCCTATTCATGAGCTCCCCAAAAATATTATTATTAATAACTTTTATGCAAGGCTTTCTCTTCATGATAAGGATCTATTGAATGCTTCTTGTGCTGGATCATTTGCACGCATGGTAGAAGGAGCTAAATGGGATCTTCTAGACCGTATTCAAGACGATGCTGAAGCATGGGAGAATAATAAAGGAAGAAAGTCAGGTATAAATTATGATTATGAATGCATTGAATCTTTTATGGGAACTGATGACTTTCAAAATATAAAAAATGCTTATGGTCTAGACTCTCAAGCTATTGCAACTTATTTTAAGGCTTTTGCTTTTTATATTAAAATTCCTAAAAAAAATGGAATAAGTATCATGCACCTTATAAAGACATTGTTAATAGTGTTCCTGCTAGAAATACTGAAGTTTATACTGCTAATCATGTTTTACCTGAACCTTACATTGAGAAAATGCCTTTTCTAGTTAAGATAAAGGAACATTCTATGATAGCTAGTATGGGTACAAATAAAGCTGTTGAACCTGATGAACAAGTAGCTATTGAACCTATGATAGAAAATGTGAAAGACTTTGTCACTAAATATGTAGAAGAGGGACACACTATCCTTTGTAAGGATATCCCTAATATTGTTTCACAGAGTAGTGTTATGAGAGCTAGTGTCCATGTGTTTTCTGAACCTATGATAGAAAATGTGAAAGACTTTGTCACTAAATATGTAGAAGAGGGACACACTATCCTTTGTAAGGATATCCCTAATATTGTTTCACAGAGTAGTGTTATGAGAGCTAGTGTCCATGTGTTTTCTGTTATGATAAGTGATCGTTGCTACAATGGTTCATGTGATAGTTATATCGTTAAATTTATGCATGATACTAAAAGTTATTATGAGAGGGGGAAGACAGTTGTAATGCATCTCAATAATATTAAGTTTTCTCGCTTTATGCTGAAAATCTTTATGTTGCACTTGTTTTGCCTTCCTATGCTAGCAGTCCCTGGTTTCGACAATTTGTTTGCTTACAAAATCCCTTGCATAGGAAGTGGGTTAGACTTAAACATGTGTATTTTGCTTCTTGATGCTCTCTTTTTCTTCAATTCATATTCTTATGTGAGCATCATTAAAATTATCATGCCCATCTTAATGGTTGTAAAGAAAGAGCTTTTTGGGAGACAACCCAATATATTTATGCTTTCAGTTTGTTTTTGTTTCTTTGAAGTCTTGGAAGTCATTGTTTATGCAGTAACCTCTCCTTATCCTTTTTATTTAGTTTTTGTGTCAAGATCAACCTCTAATGAGAGAGAAGTAAGATTTGGGGAAGTTGCTGTCCTGAAACAGATTTTTGTGCTTCGATGTAAAAATTCATGAAAAATCTCTGTATGTCGGATTGAGCTATAATTTTTTGTGCTTCTGCCTCAGGTTGTTATTTAACTTTTGTTAGTTTGCACTTTTTGATTTACAGAAGATTTTCGAAAAAATTGATCTTTACCTGCTGGTCTGTTTTGACAGATTTTTGCCACTCTTGCATTTGCCTCTTAAATCAATTTCCTTTTTGAATTCTTTTAGGGTTTCCGGAAGGAGTTGCTACCGTAGCTTATGTTTTGATGGATTTCAGTTGAAATTGGACTTAAAAGGTTTATTGCCTCGCTTACACTAATGTTTCTAATGAGAATTGTGTGAAGTTTTGTGTGAAAGAAATTTCCAGGTTATTGGAGAAAATGGTGTAGTAAGATAGTGAAAGGTCTCATGACTCGAGCAATATGTGTATGAAGATGAAGATATCGATGTTATTCAAGCGGTGACTCCGAAAGAATCTACAAAATGCCAACTTCAGAGACTCGCAGAGTCTGTTTTCGAATAGGTAACAGTTCTGGTAAGAAAAGGTCCACGAAAAATCTGTCAAGTTATATTTTTGCAGTTTTTATCCAACAAGGAAGGCAACGAAGCGAAAGAGGGACAGAAATGGAGCCAGGGTGGCTCACACCACCCCCTGGCGTGGCCCCCCGGCCGCACCAGCAGGTGGTGTGGCCACCCGGAGTCCGCCTCCGACCCGTTTTCTCCTAGCACCTTCCTTATGTTGTAAAAATTCGTAATATATAATCCCCTGGATCCCCCGAGGTTCATATATCGTGTTCTCGTCGTGTTTTTGCTGTTCAGATGTCGTTTCAGGGTTCGTCTTCGAAGGACTACGAGCTGCGGCGCCGGCACGAGCTCCATCGCGACTTGGAGCGGAAGACCTTCGTAGGATGGGTGGAAGAAGAAAGGATCACAGCTGGGCACGAGGATATGAGCATCAAGGAGGAAGTGAAGGGCATGTCGGCAGGCATGAAAGGACAAGGACTGATACCTCCAATTCTAAACCTCAATTCCTGCCCTACAGCGGTGGAAGTTCTACGGGCCGCTGATGAGTTTTGCGGTAAGTACCGAGTCCTGAGGAGAAAGGTGGACATATTGCAAGAAGAGAACAACAGACTCGGCAAGATCCTAGAAGATCATCTCACTCGATCGAGAGAACACCACCACCACTGAAGGAGTAATTCGTCATCAGGTTTTGGCATCCCCTTGGTTTGTTCCAAGCTTGGGGGAGTGCCGCGGTATCACATCACTATCTTCTATCTTTTTACCTCTTTAGTAGAGTCATATCATGAATAGAGAAGTTATCATGTAGGATGGTTTGCATTATGGAAGTGTCCCCCCTCTCGTTAGATATCTATGTATCCCTTGGTGTGAGTCGCCGTTATGGAATATTAATGAGAAGTTGTATCATTCACTCTTTTGCATATCTTATATTAGTTTTCAATTTCTATTTTATGATTGATCTTGTTATTAGTATTGGTATCACTTTGTGATCATTGAGTTAATTCAGTTGGTTTTGGAAAACCTGGCTCGGTCAGCAGCAACACTATTATGAGAATTGAATGAAAAATATAAAAGTACTCTTAAAGAATGTAATTTCATCATCTTTCTTCCTTGATTTGCTCATAAGCTTAGTATTCTCTAGTTAAGAACTTTTGTGCTTCCAAGGAAGATTGCATGTTTGTTTTTATCACTTGTATGTTTGTTTGTTTCCTTCAACTCTTATCCTTGTTACCTAGCCTTGCTAGCCTAAAACCTGTACTGAGAGGGAATGCTTCTCGTGCATCCAATCCTTAAACCAAAACCTACGCCATTTGTGTCCACCATACCTACCTATTAGCACTATTGATATTCCAAGTAAATTCATGTTTTTATCTACCTTCCGAATTAAACTTGTTATGTGAAAATTAGTGATTAAAGCTTTCACGAACTTGAAGGCACACTTTACTTTCCCGCACTTAATAAACTTGAACCATTGTGCCCATCTATGTTGCATATATGCTTGCGCTTTATAAGTTAAGAGTTAGCAGAACCATGTTACCATGGGGAACGCTTTCAGCATTGCACTTATTATTTAGTTGATATCATGTTTTTTTGCTTATGGATCCCGGTGGTGTGAAATAAAAGGGGAGCTTGTAAGCTTATGGAGTTTGTATATGTGTTAGAGAAACGCCTGAGCCGCTAGCCTAAGCCATGCCTAATCATGGTGGAAACTTGCAGCATAACCATAATGAGCATTCTATGAAGCATCCTCAATAAAAACCTATGCAAATAGCAAATAAAAAGATCGCTGAGATGCTCATTGTTTGCTTGCCTTGTCATTTTGATATGGGAATGATTCCGTATAATCGGGCAAGGGGTACCCATTGGCGGTTCTCCATGATTCACATGTATTCACAATGACAAGAACTTACTCGTGACTAAAGTTGAGTAACATGAGGTTCGGTACTCGTAAGCACGGGGAATGAGAATCTCAACTTATAACTTGTCAAGCATATCCTCATATTTGTTCACTTTAACCTTAATCACCTCAAGATGCTTATGATAGGGGCAATGAGAGCTCAAAGCTAGTACGTACCATAATTTTTAGAAGCTCTTTATGAAACTTGAAATCCCCGCTTCCCTCTGGGAATGGCCTATCTTTTACTTTTTAGTTGAGTCGGTAAACCTATTCCCTTCTACCTCAACAAGTATTTTGAGTTTTTATGTTTCATTCATTCATATGATGATTTATTCAATCATGTTTCTTATGTTCCTTGCTTTACACATTGCTCTTATCTTAGGGCATATTACTTTGAAAGCTATCATTGAAAACCCCTTTATGATTGAACTCCTGCAAAATTGTTAACTATTTCTTTGACCAAGAGCAAAGTTTGCCATTACCAATTATGATTTACTTTATGTATGTTTATTGTGTTTCCTTTACTTATTACAAGTTAAGTTATATAATAGTGAGTTATCTTCTATTATGATTTGTGTATTGATGAATGTGATGCTTCTTGTCCGTATTCTTTTATCGATTCTTCGCTCCATAAACCTGTGGGTATGTTTATTGAGCTCAGTTTTCTCTTGGGGCCAAGCGAAGTCTAAGCTTGGGGGGAGTTGATACGTCCATTTTGCATCACTATTCTATATCATAATTTACTATTATTCATTGATATATTTCATATTAAGAGATGATACTTATGTTATTTCATCTATTTTTGCATGGTTGATGACTTTTGGAGGATGGACCGCTGGAGTCAGGATTCTGATGGAAAAGACGTTGTTTGGAGGCGAAATTCGCGAAGATCAGAAAATCCGAGAAAATACATGGAAAATCCTATTTTTCCAGAAGACGAAGGATGCCAGAAGGGGAAGCGAAGATGGGCTACAGGGGGCCCACACCACCCCCTGGTGCAGGCCACCCCTGACTGCGCCACCAGGTGGTGTGGCCACCCTAGCCTACCTCCAGCTCTCCCCTTTGGCGTATATCATCTCCACGAAAACCTAATACCTGGGGAGCAACCACAGAAAGATTCCATTGCCTCTGCGGGGCAGAAAACTACAGAGAGAGAAAGATATCTTCGGCAGACAAAATTCTACCGAGAGAATTCCTTCCCGCTGAGGGGAGATCGTCTCCATCAACACCACTATCAAGCTGGACTTCTTCGGGATCATCATATCAATCATCATCTCCATCAGCACCATCAGCACCACTTCATACCGTTCTAACTATTGGGTTGAATCTTGCATAGTTTTTGGGGGAAACTTTCCTGGTGTTGATTACTTGTTGTAGTTGATGCTATTGAGTGGAACCATTGAATTATCGTTCATGTTCAGATTGTTACTTATCATTATTTCATCTCTGATCTTGATCCATATGATGTCTTGTGAGTAGTTCATTTAGTTCTTGAGGACATGGGAGAAGTCATGTTGTTAGTAGTGGAATTGTGTTGAGAAAGATTCAATAGTTTGTTATTTAAGTTGTGGTGTTATTCTTCTAGTGGTGTCATGTGAACGTCGACTACATGACACTTCACCTTTATGGGCCTAGGGGAATGCATTGTGTCTTTGGCTACTAATCGTAGGGGTTGCCGGAGTGATAGAAACCTGAACCCCTGTTAGGAAACCTTTGGACAAGGGATGTCAAGATCTTAGAGTTTAAAGTTGTGGTTAGGTTTCTATCTTAATTACTTTCTTGTACTTGCGGATGCTTGTAAGGGGTATAATCACAAGTATGTATTAGTCCTAGGAAGGTCGGTACATTAGCATAGGTTTAACCACACAACACTTATCAAACTAAAGAAGATTAATCAACTATATGAAGCGAAAGCACTTGACGATATTCCCATGTGTCCTCGAGAACGTTTGATCATCTTAAGTAATGCATCCGGCTTATCCTTTGCGAAAGAAAGGATTGGGCCACTTGTTGCATCTATTATTGTTGTCTTTTATTTACTCGCACTTTATTTATCAGCATTATCAAAACCCCCTAAAAATCTGTTTGCTAAGTATTTACAGAGAATTCCTGCTCCAAGCCACTCATCAAAACCTTCTGCTCCTCGTTGGGTTCGACACTCTTACTTATCAAAAATACTGCGATACAACTCCTATACTTGTGGGTCATCAAGACTATTTTCGGGCGCCGTTGCTAGGGAGTGAAGCGCTATTGGAGAGTGGAACTGGTAAAGGAAACTTCTACTGTGAGTATTGTTTATTTTTGTTAGTTACTTTATTTTCAATATGGATGATTCACTCAGTTTCTTATTTCGTAATGTGACTACCACTGCTAAGGTAGTAGATGAACCACTGATGGCCCAAAATATATCGAGCTCGTTGGGGAACCCCAAGAGGAAGGTATTATGAGCACAGCAGCAAGTTTTCCCTCAGTTATGAAACCAAGGTTATCGAACTAGTAGGAGCAAGGAAACACCTCCAAGGTGTTGTTTCCAACTTGGAATCCTGCACAACACTACCACAGAACTTTGCCCCCAACTTATAGTGTGGTTGTCAATCTCACCGGTTTTGCTGAAAACAAAGGATTAAACGTGTTGTGTGGAAGATAGTAATAGCTTGCAGAAAGTAAACAAAAAACAGTAAATAGTTGTAGATTGATTGTAAAAGAAAGGACCGGGGTCCATAGTTCACTAGTGGTGATTCTCCTTAAGATAGATGACATGTTGGGTGAATAAATTACAGCGGGGCAATTGATAAACATCGAGAAAGCATACATGCATATACTAATCATCTTGACTCCTATGAGATTTGATTGGGCATTACAACATTATACATAGACAGTAATCCAACTGCATCTATGACTAATAATCCACCTTCAGGTTATCATCCGAACCCCCTCCTGCCGTCGGTTTGAGGACAAGTACGCCATGAGGGGGTCCTCGAGGCATGCGGAAGAGAGGGGTGTGAGACATACGGTATTCCGGGACGGTGAGCACACAAGTTTACCCAGGTTCGAATCCGCCAGCTTTGGACAGATCCTACTCCTGCTAGCAATCCAGTAATACGGCAGAGCCGGAATATGGGTTACAAGGGTTTCACCTGTGCGAGTTGAGATTGTAGACTATTGTGTTGTGCCCTAAAGGCTCTCCCTAGGACGGCTTATATAGATATCCGGCCTAGGGTTTACAGGAGAGATCAATCCGGCTATGACTAAGAGTTGGTTATAGAGTACATCTTGAACTACAAGTAACATTATGGGCCTAAGTCGGTAAGTCTTCTGGGCCTTCCCCTAGCTGGATTGGACTCCGTCTTCTTTCCCTGACTGGGCCGCCCGTGAAGCAAAGCTCTAACCCGAAGTGGGCCACCCTGGTCAGTGAGGAACTGTGAGGATACCCGGAAATTATATCCCCAACAGCAGCCCCCGGAGGCCTCCAAGATCCAAAGTCGGATTTTATCATCGTCTAGCTTGATCTTCGGCTTGCAGAATCTTGAAGGGTTCCTGAAACTTCAAAAAATACGATCCGGGTCTTAAAAATAAGTCGGACCTATCAATTAGTTACTCGGATTTTCCAGCTTGATTTTAAACTAAGCTGGAACTTGGTTTCTACGCCACCTGACACAAGCATGGTCAAGTCACGTCATCTGACAGGCGTGCTGTCAGCACGACCGTTGGTGGGTCCGCAGTTCATGGAACCGAGGCGTCGTTTCAATGCGTGCGTGGAGATCGAGGAGACACAATCATCGCGTGGGTCCTTCCCAGTTCTTTCCATGACGCGTGGCGGTTACACTGTAGCATTTGCACGAATCTTGGCGCAGTTAGGTGGATATAAGGGGTTTGGATTTCTCCTTCTCCTTTCCACCAGTCTTTGCCGTTTCCTTTCCTCCCAATCCTCCCGCACGCTCAGAGCTCTCTCGTCCTTCCTCCCACAGAAATCCCAGCGCCGCCACTTTCAGGTCATCTTCTCACCGGAGAAATGGCTTCATCATCTTCTTCCTCCGGTTTGGCGGCAGCAGCGGTGGCGACGGCGGAAGCAGCAGCGGAGAAGGAAAGCTTCCGGGGAATCTAGATCCCCAGCGCCCTCGACGAGGACGGCCTCAAGAACGTGGAGAAGGAGGGGCTTCTCGCCGCCGGCGACTGGCGGAGCGGCTCCGGCGAAACCGTCCCCAACCAGCAAGATGGCGAGCGGGTCCACTTCAGCACCCATCTCGACCGAGGTCTGTCTTTTCCTCCCTCGGAGTTCTTCTCCGAGGTTATAGATCATTACAGAGTTCAACTCCACAATCTTCCTCCCAACTCTCTCTTAGAGATGAGTGCGTTTGCATCGCTTTGCGAGGGCTTTCTCGGCATTAGGCCGAGTTTGCTTCTCTTCCGGTACTATTTCCATGTCCGGAGAAATTCCATCACTGCCGGTGTTCCTTACATCACCGGCACTATTAGCTTTTCACTTAGACGTGACCGGGCATATCCCAAAATATCTGCCAATGACTCGGTCAAACAATGGCCAGCCACTTTTTTCTACCATAGAGATATTCCGTCTCCCGACAAAGCTACTACTTTGCCGGCTTTTGTCGATGGAGCCGCCACAGCCCAGCCTTCCTGGGACAAGGCTGCTCCGGCTCTCAGCGACGATCTGATCCTCGCGAAGAGGCGGATCGAATATTTGATCAAGCACATGGGTCTGAAGGGATCCGACTTGGTCCAGTGTTGGGTCTCACGTCGGATCCAGCCACTTCAGTACCACGGGGATAGACTGATGCACTCCATCACGTCTTCCAAAAAAGACTCCCTCCGCATCAGCCCCAAGTCCTACATCACTCAAGGCTACATCAGCCAGATCAAGTGGCTGATCAAGGAGCGGATCGAGAGGAGGATTTCGAAGATTTCTCTAGATATGTACACGGCGGAAAACCCCGTGGTGATGGTAATCTTCCATCAATACACCTTTTATGTGTTTCAATCTCTAAGTTTTATATTGCACTGCTGATATGCATTTTGATTTTCATCTTGCTGACCTCCCCGAGTTGGAGCTTGCTCCACTCGAAGGATATCCTCCTGAGTTTTCTCAGGAGACTGAAGTAGTCCCATTGCCGGACCTTGCGCTCAAGAAGCGCAAAGCTCCGACAGTGGCCGTTGGCACAAAGGAAGTGCCTGTTGTGAAGAGGTAACTTTCATTCACAATTTCCACCTTTGTACCTTTCTCGAATATCTTTCTGAGATGTAATGTTTCTGACTTTATTACATTCTCAGAGCAAAGCCTCTCATCAAGGGTAAGGGGAAAGGGAGTCCCTCGAAGCCCCTACGACAAACGAAGCTCACCATAGCTTCCCCTGCCATGGCTCCTCCAACTCCTGACCCTCAACCTTCTGCAACTCCGGCGATCATTCCTTCTCCGGTGGTTGCAGAAGATCCGGCTCCTCCAACAGAGCCTGCGATCCTTGGGTCGCAAACTGACGTCACCGTGGGTGCGTCAGGTCAAGATAAGGGTGAACCCTCTTCAGGTAATGATCCCTCAGCTGAAGTCTTCGCCGACAACCTCATCAGCAATCCTGGACTTGCCAAGTTTGGCATGTCCCGGAAATCTGCAGAGGAAATCCAGCGGCTGGCCAGGCAAGTCCTGGACAAAAGCCATCTATCCCCCGAAGAGGAAGTGCAAGAAGCAGAGGACGTCAAGTTCTCCGACCTTCTCGCTCAAGTCCGCCTTCGCGACGAGAGGATTAGGGCTGGCGAGCTTCCAACAGCCCTAGTGATCCCTCTTACTCTTGCCGAGAAGGTGGTAGTTGAAGTGAACGCGGGTTTAGATAAACTCACCCGCGAGCAATATGTAAGTCGGAATTCCAACTCTTGTTTTTACATTATGTTATATCATATCCTCTAGCCCCCAAGCATGAAGTAGGATATAGAATCCGAGTTTATGCTTTCATTAGGATGCCAAAGAACGAACTAGTGTAGCCCCCAAGGCTCGTGTTGATATTTAGCAAAAAAATTAACCCGAGTCTTAAGTAGCTTTCTGACTTTGGGTATTCTGACTTATAGAAAGTATGTTCCTATAACCAGGAATTACTGACCAATGTCTGCAATAAGCGGAGAGAGATCAAGGCTCTCCGACTTAAAAATGCTGAACTCAAAGTAGCCAAGGATGAAGCCGAAGGTAAACATTCCGAGATTCAAACCTTGTCCTTTGCTTTTTTCAATGTCGAATTTTTTCTGAACTGTTGTTCTTTTTTGACTTACAGCGCCAGTGAAACAATCCATTGCTATGATTGAAGAGGCCGAGAACCTCAAGACCCTGGTGGTGGAGAACAAGGGACTTCGCCAAGAGCTGGATAAGCTCAAGGCGGATCATGAAAGGAGCATAGCTCAAGTCCTGGAATCCTCCTCCATGGCCACTGAAGAGCGTGATCGCAAGATCGCTGCTCAAGATAAAATTATCTCGGACCTCAAGAATGAGCTTGGCAGAGAGAAGGATATCTCCGAAGCGCTCCGGGCTAAACTCCAGAGTCTCTGGGAGGAGAAGACCAAAATTGACGACGTCATTCTTGGTACGTTCCATCTGTCTGACTTATCATTTCTTCGACTTTCATCAATGTCGGATTTTTCTTGACTTGTTTTGTGTATAGGTCCTCTGAACTTGACAGACTCTTCCTCCTCCGAGCCCCGCACCCACCAGCTTACCCAAGTCGGTGATCTTCTGCATGACTTCCGCCAGTCTATTAAGGACATTGGCGAGTCTCTTAGGATTCCGGACATGCCAAGCATGTCGGATTTTCAGGTGGGGGACAAGGCCAAGGAGATGCCGTAGCTTGTTCAGGACTGGAACATGTCCTACGCACGGACTGCTTTGCAGAACGCTCTCACCATGGTCATGAGCCACCATGGAAACATGGAGATATGGCAAGTGACCAGAGAGTACTGCAAGGTAGACGAAGACGGCCAGGAGCAGGACCTTCAAGCCATCATGCACTCCTGCGCTGGATACGGGTGCCACGTAGCTGATCTGACCAGCTACGAGATCCCCTTCTTCACCCGCGTGTTTACTCCGCCACCTCCTCCAGAAGAAGCCGAAGAAGTTTCCAACGATGAACGGACCACCTCGGATCCGGACATCTTGGAACAATATCAAGGCGGAGTAACCAGTGAGCTGGCGGCTCCTTCATCTCCTCTTGCATCATAGATCAGAAAACTATGTATTATTCTGGAAAGACATGATGCGTTTTGTAAATATTAAGTACTATTGACTTTTGCTAGTGCTAAGCTTTTTATCTATTCAACACTTTTGGCTTTTTTTTGTGTGCTTGAAATATTTTCATAAGCACTTGAATTTTTTCGTCTCTACTTATCATTTATATGGCTTTCCGCCTCGTCCCTTTCGTGAGCCGGCTAAACCTTTAGCCGGAAACTTTGCCGAGCAACGGAGATCACTTGCTAAACCAGTTTAAACTCGGAAACAAAGCCGGCTTCCAGTACCAACAATTCACTACTCAGAAAATACCCGCATCCAGCAATCAGACAAATAACCAAAGTAAAGACTAGAAATTTTAGAGTTATACCCGAAGGTAGCAGTTTTAGAGTCGGAAATCTAGACCAGAACGAACATGAGCATAAAGTACTTTCAAGCATTCTGGGATTTTTGACTATGACATGATCATTTGGAAATAAGGTGGTAAAAACTTCTCAGAAAAACTTGAGGCAACCAAAACTTTTATTTCTCAAAGAACATGTGCATATATATGATTACAAAGAAGGATAAACTAAGAATAAAAGGGACGTAGCTAAGCAATATTCCTCGGTTTGTCTAACTCATCCGGATTTGTACTGCCTCTAGCTCTCTTTCTCTTCTTAGTAGCAGGTCTTTCTTTGACTGACCTCATGTCAGTTAAGTAGTACGATCCATTGTGCAATACTCGACTAACTAAAAAGGGCCCTTCCCATACTGGGGAAAGTTTGTGCTTTCTTTGTTGCACAAGCCAGAGAACCAAATCACCTTTATTGAAAGATCTATTTCAGACTCTCTGGCTATGATACTTGCGTAACTTCTGCTGATAGGCTGTAGATCTCATTTCAGCAACGACGCGAACTTCTTCGACTAAGTCGAGATCATTTTGTCGAGAGATCTCGGCATCCTCTTCGATATACGCGGCCACTCTAGGAGAAGTATGAATTAAATCACTAGGGAGAACTGCTTATGCGCCATAGACCAAGAAGAAAGGTGTGTATCCTGTTGACCTATTCGGAGTTGTTCGTAAACTCCAAATTACAGAGGGTAATTCCTTAGCCCAAGCCCCTGCAGCACGTCATAATGGTGCTTCGAGTCTCGGTTTCAGGCCTTGTAAGATTAAACCATTAGCTCTTTCGACCTGTCCGTTAGCCTGTGGATGTGCGACTGACGCAATGTCAAGCCGGATATTTTGCTCATCGCAGAATTCAACCAATCCTCCCATGGAAAAGTTACTCCCGTTGTCCGTGATAATACTATGTGGATAACCATACCGGATTATAACATCCTCGACAAATCTTTTGGCTGTTGCTCCATCACAACTAGTGACAGGTTTAGCCTCGATCCATTTGGTGAATTTGTCCACCATCACTAAGAGGTGAGTAAATCCACTTGGAGCTCGTTTAAATGGTCCTACCATATCAAGCCCCCAGACCGCAGCAATGTAAAGCAACATCGGTTCCTGAGGTTCCGGCACTGCAAGGATAGGAGCAGATGAGAGTACTCTTTTCAGATCTTGTAGTGCGGCTTCAGCTTCGTCAGTCCAGACAAAATCCTTGGTCTTTTTCAGGAGTTATACAATGGTGCGGCTCTTTCACCAAGCCGGCTTACAAATCGACTGACTGCAGCAATGCAACTAGTTAGTCTTTGTACGTCCTTCAGGCGAGTTGGCCTGGAAATGTTGTGTATAGCCTTAATTTTGTCTCGGTTCACCTCTATGCCTCTCTGAGACACGATGAAACCTAACAATTTTCCGGCTGGTATTCCAAAGAAGCATTTCTTCGGGTTAAGCATGATGTTGTATTTTGTAGATTGGCGAACGTCTCCTCCAAGTCGGAAATCAACGTTTCCTTCTTTTTGGACATCACCACGATATCATCCACGTATGCATGTACATTGCGTCCGAGTTGGTCATGGAGGCAACGCTGCATCGTGCGCTGGTACGTAGCTCCTGCGTTCTTCAGCCCAAAGGGCATCGTAACAAAACAGAAGGTTCCGAAGGGGGTTATGAATGAAGTTTTGACTTTGTGAGATTCCTTCATCCGGATTTGGTGATAACCGGGATATGCGTCGAGAAAATAGAGGAGTTCCGAGCCTGCCGTAGAATCGATGACTTGATCAATTCTAGGCAGAGTGAACGAATCTTTTGGACAAGCCTTGTCCAAGGCAGTATAATCAACACACATCCTTAAATCAGTGGTGTCCTTTTTAGGGACCATTACAGGATTGGCCGACCACTCAGTGTGGATGACCTCTTCTATGAATCCGGCTAACTCAAGCAGTGCTAGTTCCTTAGCTATTGCCTTACGCTTTTCATCGCCAAACCGTCGTAAGGACTATTTGATGGGTTTAGCGTTCGGGTTTACATTTAGAGAGTGCTCGGCAAGTTCCCTAGGTACTCCGGTCATGTCAGATGGCTGCCATGCGAAGATATCTTGATTTGCTTGGTGGAACTTAACAAGCACGCTTTCCTATGCGCTACTTAGGCCTACACCTATCTGGGTCACCTTGGAGGGGTCATCATCCTTCAACGGCGTCGTCTTCGTCTCTTCTGATGCCTTGAACTCTGGGTTTGGCTTTGTCACCTCCTTCTTCGTTGCGGACATCTCGGACGGATCTATGCTCTTCTTGATCTCCTGGTACTCCTGGGCATGCAGCACGGCTTCTACAAAGGCGACATTTCCATCCTTGCACTCTCGCGCTTTCTTCGGGTCTCCCCTGATGGTGATCATGTCGTTGGGACCTGGAATTTTCATCATATTGTAACTGTAACACGGACAAGCCATAAAAGCCCAGTAAGCCGGACGTCTGAATATAGCGTGGTATGCGCTCTTGAACGGGACTACTTCGAAGGAAAGTGCCTCCGTCCGATAATTCTTTGGAGTTCCAAAAGTAACATCCAAAGTGATCTCTCCCAGGGAATTAGCTTGTCTTCCTGGGACAACTCCGTGAAAGATCACAGAGCTATGGTTCAGCTGTGTTTCCGAGATCTTCATCCGGCGTAGCGTTTCGACATAGAGAATATTGATGCTGCTACCGCCGTCCATGAGGGTCTTGGAGAAACCATAACCGTCAATAAGTGGATTGACGATTAAGGCGTATTTTCCTCACCTGTGTAGCTTAGGCGGATGATCAGCGTGGTCAAATGTTATTGCCACCTCCGACCAGTCCAGATATTGAGGGACAGCCGGAACTGTTGCATTGAGCTCGTGGAGAACTGCTTTCTTGACCTTTGCTGGTTGAGATCCGAGGAAGGTGACATAAGTGTCCTTCTTGGTTGGAAAAGTTTTCTTCCCTTCCGGCTTGGGATTTGAAGCATCAGCTTCCTACATGTCGGAATCTTCCTTGGTCTCCTTGTCTTTTTCAGGATTTTTCTTTCCCTTCTTCCGTTTAGCTTTGTAGCCTGCGGTATCATCTCTCTTGATGTTGTCATTAAAACGACATTCAATGTTGGTGTGGGACGAGCCCCCATTGGCGTCCAAGTGATGCACACATGGGTTATTGGCAATGTCGGCCCAAGTGTAGGTTTTGCCTGGTTGTTGCTCTCCTCTACCTTGGACTCTTGATGTCTCCCGGCTACGCCCGCGGCCTCCGCCACGTCCTCCTCGTCCTCCAGACCCAAAAACAATAGTGACCACTGCTGTCTCCGCGTTGGGTTTTTCTTCCGAGGTGTTTTTGCGCTTCTGAGCTTGTTGCTTTGTCTTTGCTGACTGAGGTACAACCAAGACGTTGAGTAATCCTTCTGCGTCGTCGTCAACATCTGCATACTTGCTCACTATTTCTATCATCTCTCCCAAATCAGTGACCTTGTCGCACTTCAAGCGGTGATGCAGTAGACCAATTGGGAGTCCTGCGATGAAAGCTTCAATCGCAGTTTGATCGTTTACTCCTTCACAGGAGTTCTTGGTGTCGGTCCATCGTTCGAGGTAATCCCGGCAAGTTTCTCTAGCTTTATGGGTGCAACGCTGTAGGTCTCCGACCGAAGAGGGCCTCCGATATGTGCCTTCGAAATTCTGGAAGAACGCACTTTGCAAGTCATACCAGTTATGGATGGTGTTTGCCGGAAGTTCATTGAGCCATGATCGTGCCGTCTTCCGCAGCATAAGTGGGAGATATTGGGTTGTGACCAGGCTGTTTCCGCCTTTAACGATGCAGCAAGCTTGGAAGAAGTCCTGTAACCAGGTGTCTGGCCGAGCAATGCCGTCATAGGCTTGGATATGTCTTGAGATAGCAAATCCTTCGGGAATTTTGTAGCTCTGATGCGTGGTCCAAAGCACTTTGGGCCCACGTACACGTCATCGTTTTCATAGCGCCGAGCCTCTATGTTGGAGTTGATCCTATGCCTTGCATCGTTCGGGGATAGAGATCGTCCCGAATGTCGGTTGTGGCTGTGGTGCCTTGGAGCCGGACTTCGGCTTATGCCACCTCCTCCGCCATGTCGTCCTCCTTGCCCTCCTTGGGGGTCGTTGTGATAACTGCCTGGTGGAGGGGGTGGGGCAGCTAAATTGTTTCCGGCTGATCGCCGGTCTCCGTCTAGAGCATCATTATTCCGGTTCCGGGGAGGTTCTTGACTACGACGAGCCCCCTGCCAGCTTGTTCCAGCATGGTTTCCGTCGTTCCTTCGTCCGTCGTTCCCACCATAGTGAGGCTCAGCCAGATGGCTCTCATGTCTAGGAGGTGGCATTCTCTGACAATCCTCCTCCCGACATTTCTCCTTATCTTCTCCCTTTCGATCATTGAATTCTTGTCGGGGAGGATTGCTCGGATTCAGTGCAGCGATTGCGTCTTTCTCGGCTGCTGGAGCGACATTGCTCCAGTTATGTGTAGCTCTGTGATGCTGTCCCGACGATCCGGTTCTTGAATAATTGTCTTCCCTGCGTTCGGGGTGATGGTACTGCGCCCGAATGTAATGGGATCTTACGTCAGCCCATGCCGGATCTGTGCGACATTGGTCAGAATCCGAGACCAGTTTTTGACTTCCGGACAGGGCGACCTTCTGCTGCTCCAGTCCCTTGTTGAGTAGCTTGATACCCAATGGATCTCCTCTGGTCCTGGATTAGCCGATAGAATTTCTCAGGCTGCCACGATATTCTGTACTGGGGTTGGGTATACCCAATCTCCGTTGCTGTCTTTCCATGGCTTCCCCATCTCGTCCCCAAAAAGGACGGCATGGACACGTGGGAATTGATCATCATTGATGTGACACTTCCGTGTCTTCTGATGCAACCGATACATGTATTCCTTGGTTGACATGCGTTTCTTCTCCACCTCGATGTTTTTGGCTTCATCGAGGAGTTGTTGACGACGCGCTTCTAGGGCTTGGGCCCTTTTGTCTAGCTCATCTGCAGTAAGTTCTGCAGCTGTAGGGATATGTGTGGTTAATGCGGCATCGATGAGTTTACGTGCACCTTCTGTGATCACGTGTCCATCCACCGATGCTTCTTTTTTCGGCTCGTGTGGGATAAGTGCTCCATCCGAGTCTTCCTCGTATTCCTCGGCAATCACCTCCTCTGTCAGAGGGTCTTTTGCTGGGGTCTTGTTTTTCTTGTTCTTCTTCTTTGCCTTCTTGGCAGCGCCGGTAGCAAAGACGGCTTTGGGTCCGTTTCCCGGAGTCAAGCTCTGATCGGTACTTTCGGATATTTGGACCTCGGGATTATCTCCGACGTCCATGTCATCCTGCGCTTTGGGAGAGTGTTCCCCGGATCCTTTATCCATGGCTTCTCCTTCTTCTACAGCTTTGGAGTTGTACTCCTCTTCATATTCCGCGAAGAACTTTCGGAAATCTGCCGACATCATAGATTCATCCGAGGATGCGAGAACGTCGGCGTTTGTTCCAATTGCCTCTAGCACCGAATCGGTGTTTTCTCCAGCATCGGTAGAGCCGGATCCGGATCCAACATATCCGACGATGTGCGACGCGTGCTTCCTGAGGTACCTGCGGCTTTCGCGGTCAGCCATGTCGAAACTTTTAATGGTTTCGAGGATTGCATCTGCGCTAGCGCCTTGCAGTATCATACGTCTTAGTGTGTACTTGAGGAAATGCATGTCTGTCCCGACATCGTCAGAGCCGGAATCAGTGTCGTTGATATGCTCCTCCTGGATTTCAACTTCCACGGGTGGGTCGATCTGGGATCCGGCTTCTCCAGGGAGATCCACTCCATATTCGACTTGAACCATGAGGTCTTCTTCAGGCTCGGATTTCTCCACTATCTCTACAACTGGTGCGGGCTGGGTGGGATTAGGGTTTTCTGAGATCCGGAACTCTGCCGCCTCCGTGGACAAAGGGGACCCCGAAGATTCTTCTGCCTCTATCATCACCGCTGGGGTGGGTTGGGCAGGTTCAGCGAAACCGATGTAAACATCGATCTCGCCAAAAGACATGATTGTATAGGCAGTCACAGCCTCCCTAGCCGGAATCCAAGTCTCGTCGAGAACGATGAGAGGGACGTCGCTGGCGTAGAGGATGCGACCGACAGCGATGGTCTCGCCGATTCCGATTCTTGCAGATTCTGCTCGGAACGCAGATCCGAAGCTCACTTTCCCCATGGTGGGCGCCAACTGTCATCGGTTTGAGGACAAGTACGCCATCAGGGGGTCTTCGAGGTGTGCGGTAGAGAGGGGTGTGAGACGTACGGTATTCCGGGACGGTGAGCACACAAGTTTACCCAGGTTCGAATCCACCGGCTTTGGACGGATCCTACTCCTGCTAGCAATCTAGTAATACGGCAGAGCCGGAATATGGGTTACAAGGGTTTCGCCTGTGCGAGTTGAGATTGTAGACTATTGTGTTGTGCCCTAAAGGCTCTCCCTAGGACGGCTTATATAGATATCCGGCCTAGGGTTTACATGAGAGATCAATCCGGCTACGACTAAGGGTTGGTTACATAGTACATCTTAAACTACAAGTAACATTATGGGCCTAAGTCGGTAAGTCTTCTGGGCCTTCTCGTAGCCGGATTGGACTCCGTCTTCTCTCCCTGACTGGGCCGCCCGTGAAGCAAAGCTCTAACCCGAAGTGGGCCACCCTGGTCAGTGAGGAACTGTGAGGATACCTGGAAAGTATATCCCCAACACCTCCAGTATTAAGTTGCAAGCAACAGATAATTACATTAAGCATTGCGTGTAAAGTAAACAATACGATTGTTCTATGAACAAAGGATTGTTGTTTTCTCCCTAGTAGCAACATCACATCTAGTACCTTAGAGATTTCTGTCACTTCCCTAGATTCCTAGAGGCATGAACCCACTATCGAGCATAAATACTCCCTCTTGGAGTTGCAAGCATCTACTCGGCCAAGATATCTACTAACATCGGAGAGCATGCAAGATCACAAATAACAAAGACATGATAGAATCAATAATAAATCTGAAATACCATCTCAATATCCATCGGATCCCCGCAAACACAACATGTAGGATTACAAATAGATGATCTTGATCATGAACGGAGCTCACAAGATCTAAACATGGTAGCACAAAGGAGAAGAACCAACCATCTAGTTACTACATGGACCCGTAGTCCAGGGATGAACTACTCACGCATCACACCGGAGCCTTGCATGGTGATGAAGAAGGCCTCCAGGGTGAATTCTCCCCTCCGGCAGGGTGCCGGGAAGAGCTTTAGATCTTTCCCGATCTAGGGATGGAGATGATGGTGGCTACAGACTCTTTCGTGGAATTTTGATCGGGTACTTAGGGTTTATGTATCGGAGGCATCTTATAGGCGAAAGGGGAGGCCGAGGGGGTGCCCTAGGCGGCCATACCACCCCCTGGTGCGTGTTAGGCCTGGCCGCATGGCCAGGTGGTGTGGCCGGCCTCTGGACCCTCTCCGTCTTGTATTCTGGCTCCGTGTCCCCCTCGGTGAAATATTGACTTCGGCTTTTGTCCCGTCCAATTCCGAGAATATTCATTTTCTGACTTTCCTGGAACCAAAAACAGAAGAAAACAAGCAGTTGGCACTGTGGCATCTTGTTAATAGGTTAGTCCAAGAAAGTGTATAAAAATACTCCAAAGTGTGGACAAAACATAAGAAAGTAGATATAAAACAAGCATGGAACATCAAAAATTATAGATACGTGATGTCTACGCACTTCTATTCTTGTAGACAGTTGTTGGGCCTCCAAGTGTAGAGGTTTGTAGAACAACAACAAGTTTTCCCTTAACTGGATTACCCAAGGTTTATCGAACTCAGGGAGGAAGTGGTCAAAGGTATCCCTCTCAAGCAACCCTGCAATCAAGATACAAGAAGTCTCTTGTGTCCCCAACACACCCAATACACTTGTCAGGTGTATAGGTGCACTAGTTCGGTGAAGAGATAGTGAAATACAAGTGGTATGGATAATTATAAGTGGTAACGGTGCCAGAAAATAGCTTGATGGCGTGGAAGATACTAAATTCAAACTAAAATAAAGATGGCAGCAAGCAAACATGTAACAGATCTAGTTGCAAACAAAGTTTCAATGCTTAGAAACAAGGCCTAGGGATCATACTTTCACTAGTGAACACTCTCATATAAATATCTTTTCTTCATGATACTACTCTGAACTACTCTCCAGTTGGACACTCTAATCCATGGTAGGGCTATAACAACACACCTCAAAGTTCGCTTTCCCCATCTAGATAACCCCACACTGTCACCTTGAGCTCTAGATGGTTCCAACAAACACCACAATTTCATAGAAACATCCAACTCCAAATATAACTCATAACAAGTAACTGTAATCTCTAGCCTAAGTGCCCCACGGTGTGCACACTGTCAACTTCACACACGTGGGGAGAGCAGAGATCTATTAAATCACTTGAGTAGCAAGGTAGATCTACTTGATTACAAAGCTCATGATCTCAATATGATCATGCATAGAGAGAGATGAACACATAGCTACCAGTAGAACCCTTAGCCTCGAGGAAGAACTACTCCCTCATCATCATGGGAATCAGCAACAACGATGGAGATGGTGGTCGAGATCGATTGAGATGGCTCCGGGGGCACTTCCCCATCTCGGCAGGGTGCCGGAACAGAGACTTTCTGTTGAGGGTAAACCTCTAGGGTGGCCCGATCTTTCATGAATCCCACTCCAATCGAGGATGGAGTGTGGGGGAAGGAGAGGAGGATGAACTTGACTAATGCACACGCGAAGAACACGATGAACACACACACAAAACCATGATACACACCAATAGCTCACGCCGGTGGTGACCGGTCCGGCACAATCCCTAGGATCGGCGTCAGGCGGAGGACTCTATCTCGAACCGGCATGGCGAGATGGGAGACTCGGTGAGATCTTTACGTCTTGGCAAAGGGACACTGATGCCAAGGCCTTGTACAATGCAGAGGCACGATGCAAACTCCAACGAGGTTTGGGATATTTGGTGCTCCTTTGTCAATTTTAGGGGTAGTTTAGGCAATTAAAGTAGCAAAAGGGGGCATTACAAGGCCACAGGGCCGAGCTGGAGCGCGCAGGCCCTGGGGTGTCCGGTAGTACCGGTCATATGCGGTAGTACCGCTGGAAGGGTGTGGTAGTACCGGAGCGGGTAGAAGCTTTGGCGTGAGTCTTCAGGTGCGCGCGGTAGTACCGCTTGCTGAGTGCGGAAGTACCGGTGGGATCTGGGGCTTCAGGTCCATCTCTCTGCCCGGGGCCGTAGTACCATTGTCCATGAGCGGTAGTACCGCTTTTAGGAGCCGGTAGTACCGGGGTCTCCTAGCAGCTGTTGGCTGCCGTGTCGCTCCTCTGGCTCATGTCTTCGTACTTGATGATGCATAGTGTCGGGGCATGAAGTAGCAAGCCATCTAGGGGTGTATCGAAGTCACATGAGTACAAGAGCTAATTCACTTTAGCTTGGAGAAGCTTGGCTCGAGCACGAGTCATGGGTCCACTTGGGGGACTTGGTGGTGTAGATGTAGGAGCGTCCATAGGACGGGCTGCATCAGCTCCCCCCTTGGGAAAGAGTCGTCCTCGACTCTTTATGGTTATCATCTTGAGCATCTCCATGGTAGGGTGAAAGGTCCTTGACATTGAATGTATTGCTTGCAAGGTACTTGGAGGTCGGTATGTCGATGATGTAGGCATTGTTGTTGATTCTCTTGAGGACCTTGAAGGGGCCATCTCCTCTTGGTTTGAGCTTGGAATCTCGTTCCTTGGGAAAGCGGTCCTTGCTCAAGTGTATCCACACAAGGTCACCTTCTTGGAAGATCATCTCCTTCTTGTCCTTGTTTAACCTTGAAGCTTGGTGAAGGACTTGTTGCTCGATAGTAGCTATTGTTTCTTCATGAAGCTTCTTCATAGCTTGTGCGCGCTTCTCGACGTCCATGTTGGTGCGCTCATGTAGAGGTAGCGGTAGGATGTCGAGCGCGATGAGGGGCTTGAAACCATAGACAATCATGAATGGACTCATCTTGGTTGTTGAGTGCTTGGCACGGTTGTAGGATAACTCGGCGTGTGGAATGCATTCCTCCCAATCCTTCAAGTTCTTCTTGATCAACACACGGAGAAGGGTTCCGAGGCTTCAGTTGACAACTTCGGTTTGGCCATCAGTTTGAGGATGCGATGCGGATGAAAAGAGTAGCTTGACACCGAGCTTGGCCATGAGTGTCTGATGACCCACAAGTATAGGGGGTGTATCGCAGTATTTTCGAGGGAAGTGAAACCCAATTTATTGATTCGACACAAGGGGAGCCAAAGAATATTTATAAGCCTTCACAACTGAGTTGTCAATTCAGCTGCACCTGGAAACAATCTTGCTCACAACAGTTTATCAGTAGCAACAGTTTTATAGTAGGAATAGCAAAGTAGCAGCAGCAGTAAAGTAAAGATAGTAGTAACAATAGCAGTAAACAATAGGATTCGAGTGCGATAGGCATAGGGATGGATGGACTGGCGTTACATGGACAAGACAATTCACATAGCAATCAGAACATAGGGCAATTGTAGATAAATAAGATAAAGCATCCAAGTACTAGATAATCCTAGGCATGTGTTCCATATATAGTCATACGTGCTCGCAATGAGAACTTGCACAACATCTTTTGTCCTGCCATCCTGTTTGTAGCGGGGCCTCAAAGGAACTATTGGCAATTAAGGTGCTCCTTTTAATAGAGCACCAGAGCAAAGCATTAACACTCCGTGAACACATGTGATCCTCACATCAAAGCCATTCCCTCCGATTATCCCGATTTCTATCACTTCGGGGCCTTTGGTTCCGGACAACAACGTGTGTATACCACTTGCAGGTAAGACCATAAACAATACTATCATAATGAATCAATAACATGTTCAGATCTGAAATCATGGCACTCGGGCCCTAGTGACAAGCATTAAGCACAACAAGTCGCAACAAAGTCATAAAGCACTAATAAAAGATACTAGGCACCATGCCCTAACAATCTGATGCCATTACATGAATGATATCATCCAATCCCTACCATCCCCATAGCCTACAGCGGGGGATTACTCACTCATAGATGGGGGAAACATGGATGGTCGATGGAGAAGCGATGGTGATGATGATGGCGATGATCTCCTCCAATGTCCCGTCCCGGTAGGGTGCCAGAACGGAGTTTCTGGTGCTGTTTCGTGGAATTTGGTGGTGGCGGCGGAGTAGAACTCCTTCTGGAAAAACGTCGAACCCCTTGAGTTTTTAGGTCAGAAGGCAACTTAGAGGCGAAGAGGGAGACCGAGGGGGTGTCTGGGGCGGCCAGACCACCCCCTGGCACAGCCAGGCCCAGCCCGCATGGCCAGGTGGTGTGGCTGGGCCCCAGCCCCACTCCGTCTCATATTCTGGCTCCAGGAGTCTTCTGGTGAAATAGGATTTTTGGCTTTTGTCCCGTCCAATTCCGAGAATATTCATTTTTTGACTTTCTTGGAACCAAAAACAGCAGAAAACATGCAGCTAGCACTATGGCTCTTGTTAATAGGTTAGTCCAAGAAATCAGATGAAAAGTACTCCAAAGTGTGGACAAAACACAAGAAAGTAGATAAAACCAAGCATGGAACATAAAAAATTATAGATACATTTGCAATGTATCAGTGTCTTCCATAAGTAGCTCATGAATTTGACGTCGCGGTCGGAGACGATTGTTCTTGGCACATGATGAAGACGGACAATTTCCCTGAAAAACAGATTTGCAACATGTGAAGCATCGTCGATCTTATGGCACAGTATGAAATGTGCCATTTTGGAAAAGCGATCCATGACAACAAATATAGATTCATGACCATGCTTAGATCTAGGCAATCCTAACACGAAATCCATGCTAATGTCGGACCAAGGTGTATGAGGAATAGGCAATGGCATATAAAGACCATAGGGGTTAGCTTGCGACTTAGCTTGAACACATGTCATGCATCGTTAAACGTAGCGCTCCACACCACGCTTCATCTTGGGCCAAAAGTAGTGAGTGGAGAGCATGTCTAATGTCTTGTCACGGCCAAAGTGACCCATGAGGCCTCCACCATGAGATTCTTGGAGAAGCAAAAGTTGAAGCGACGACTTCAGAATGCATAGCTTGTTTTGTTTAAATAGAAAGCCCTTATGCAAATAGAAATCATCAACTCCTTTGTCAATGGAGCACTTTGTGAAAATTGGTTCAAAGAACGGGTCAAAAGCATACAAAGATTTTATTTCCTGAAGACCCAACACATTGAATTCGAGTCTCGTAAGAAGGTTTGTGTGTTTGTGAGACAAAGCGTCTGCAACTACATTATCTTTGCCCTTCTTATACTTGACAATGTATGGAAAAGACTCCATGGACTCAACCCACTTAGCGTGTCTCTTACTCAAGTTGGCTCGCCCTTTGAGGTATTTCAACGACTCATGGTCGGAATGTATGATAAATTCTTTGGGCCATAGGTAGTGTTGCCAAACTTGAAGGACACAAACTAAGGCAAAAAGCTCTTTGTCATAAATTGGATAATTAAGGCGAGCACCATCAAGTTTCTCGCTATGGTAGGCTATAGGATGTCTGTTTTGCATAAGGACTCCTCCAATGCCAATACCACTAGCATCACACTCTATCTCAAAAGTTTTAGAGAAATCCGGTAACGCAAGAAGAGGTGCTTCGGTGAGCCTCTTTTTAAGTTCATCAAAAACTTTTTGTTGTGCCTTGCCCCACACGAAGGTGACATTCTTTTTGGTCAATTCATTGAGGGAAGAAGCAATGGTCGAAAAGTCTTTCACAAAGCGATGATAGAAACCGCCCAACCCATGAAAACTTTAGAGTTCACTCACATTTGTTGGGATGGGTCAATCTCATATGTCCTTTACCTTGGAAACATCAACTTTAATTCCCTTCGAAGAAACGACAAATCCAAGAAAAATCAACTTGTCTTTAACAAACATGCACTTGGGCAGATTAGCATAAAGCTTTTCATGTCGGAGGATTTGCAAAACTTCATTGACATGTGTTATATGGTCTTCAAATGATTTTCTATAAACAAGAATATCATCGAAATAGACAACAACACTTTTTCCAATGAGAGAACACATGATGTGATTCATAAGGCGCATGAAGGTGGATGGGGCATTAGATAAGCCAAAGGGCATAACCAACCATTCATAGAGACCAAGTTTGGTCTTGAAGGCGGTTTTCCACTCATCACCTTCAGCCATGCGTATTTGATGGTAACCACTACGAAGATCAATTTTCAAAAAAATAGTGCTCCACACAACTCATCAAGCATGTCATCGAGACGTGGTATGGGATGTCGATAACGCACGGTGATAGCATTAGTTGGACGGCAGTCCATGCATAACCATAACGTATCATCCGTGTTTGGGACAAGAATCACGGGTACCGCACTTGGACTAGTGCTAACTTGGATCAAACCTTTGGAGACAAGTTGGTTGATTTGATGTTCAATCTCCTTTGTCTCCTCTGGGTTCGTGCGGTAGGCGGCACGGTTTGGAAGTGGTGCGCCGGGGATGAGGTCGATGTGTTGTTCGATGCCACGAAGAGGAGGTAGTCCATGTGGAAGCTCTTCGAGAAACACATCCTTGAATTCCTACAAAACAACCATCAAAGATGGAGGAACATTGGTTAATTCATTAGTTCCTTGTGCTAGTCCCTTGCAAAGGAGGACATAGTGCAAGATGGATGGGTTGTTCCGAACATCTCTCATCTCACTTTTGGTGGCAAGGAGAACACTCTTAGTTTTTCCACTCGAGTCTGGCTTGTGGCTCTCACTCACTATGAGGTGGTTCTCTCTCTCACCGCTCTTCTCACAAGTAGGTGTTGTGCTTTGTGCCCTCGCTAAAGCATTTGCATTGTCCGCAATTATTTGGCTAGGAGTCATTGGTTGCAAAACACATGTTTTGTTGAGCCATTTGAAGGTGTATACATTGGTGCGACCATCATGTTGAGCAGCCTTGTCAAATTGCCATGGTCGACCAAGAAGCATGTGACAAACTGTCATAGGAACCACATCGCACTCCACCGTGTCTTTGTTAGGACCAATGGCAAAGGAAACCGATACAGTATGCTTGATCTTTACGGACCCTTGGTCACTTAGCCATTGCATGTGGTAGGGGTGCTTGTGCGGATGGAGGGTGAGGTTGAGCTTCTCACACAACTTGGTGCTAGCAAGGTTGTGGCAACTCCCTCCATCAATGATCACCTTGATAGATTTGCCATTGATGCCGGCTCATGTTTGGAAGATATTGGATCATTGGTCTTCATGCTCTTGTTCTTGAGTGGTCAAGATCCTTGTGACGACAAGCGATGGACTTGCGTCATGTTCACACATGAGGAGTTCTTGGTCATCTTCCACTTGTTGTCTTGCCATTGCTTCCTTGACTCGGGCATCAAATTCATCTTCACTCGAGTACTCTTCATCGCCATTGTCATGGATGAACAATACTTTCTTGTTTCCACATTCAGCCGACTTGTGTCCTTTGCCTCCACACTTGTAGCACTCACCGTTGAAAGGTGTGTCACTTTTTGCTTGTTTGCCACTTGTGGGCAGTTTTCCTTGAGGAAGTGTGGGTTTGAAGGAAGGCTTGGAGGTACTGAGGAGCTTCCATTGAAAGTTGTTGGTGTAGCGGTTGAAGCTTTCTTGTAGGTGAAGTACGTCTTGGGCTTGTTGTACTTGATATCCTCTTGCACTTGACGTTCAGCCTTTGTTGCGATGTGCACAAGCTCAACCATGGTGTTGTATGTTTGGAACTCAACGATGCGCTTGATTGGGTGATTCAATCCAATAAGGAAACATGCCATTGTTTGCTCCATGCGCTCATCAATGTTGATGCGAATCAAGTTGAGTTCCATTTCCTTGAAGTACTCTTCCACGGTCTTTGTCCCTTGACGAAGTGATTGAAGGTTGTTGAAGAGGTCACGCGTGTAATGCGCTGGGACAAAGCAGGATCTCATATGAGCCTTCATGTCATGCCAAGTTGTGATTGGCGGTTCTTGTCTTGCATCACGAGCAACTTGAACTTGTTCCCACCAAAGGTTAGCGTAATCATCAAACTCAAGTGAAGCCATGGCGACCATCTTCTCGTTGTTATAGTTGTGCATGTGGAAGATCTTGTCAACTTTGAGTGCCCATGAGAGGTATTCTTCAGGGTCATTGGATCCGGTAAACTTGGGCATTGTGAACTTGAGCTTGCCAAAAGTTTCTTCATCATTGCGGTCATTGCGACGAGCTTGGTGACCTTGTTGATGATCTTGTGGTTGATGCAGTGGAACTTGGTTCTCCTGACCTTGTTGCGGAGCTTGCTCTTGATATTGTTGTTGAGGAGCTTGCTCTTGCTCTTGGCGCGGTTGTTGACGGTGTTGAGGCACTTGGGACCAATGAGGTTGTTGAGGATGTGGAGCCTCATGGCATGGTTGATGACGAAGAGGAGGCTCGTTCCTCGGTTGGTGATTTTGATTAGGCTCATGGGCCTCACGGCGAAGATCATGGTCATGAGCTTCTTGACGTGGTAGGCATCGCTCAACTTGTACCACTTGACGCTCCATGTTTTGGTGTGGTGGAGGAGGCACCTCGTGATGACCATGGTGTCATTGTTGACGTTCATGACGATGATGACGAGGAGGAGGATCTTGGAGAACTTCACGTCGATGATGAGCTTGGTTCTCCAAATTGGAGTCATCACTTGTTGTGTCAAGTATGTGTCGCGGGCGATTGCGGTAGACTTGCGATTGCACTTGTGGTTGCTCTTGTGGGATCACCAATGTCCTTGCGTGATGGCGGTGTGCTTCTTGCCTTGCTCGTGGCCTTGAAGAGAAATCACCATCGTAGCTTGACGTTGCGGCGTGCTGTGGGGAAGGTACATAGTTTGAATAACTTCCATCTTCAACCACGGGGGCATTATTGCGTCTTGGAGCACTTGCATGAAGATCTTGTTGACGAGGTGTGTGACGATGCGAAGAACTTGAAGAGCTTGATGCGCGTGAACGTGGTCTTGCCATTCCATCGATGAGACGTCGAAGATTGTCATTTGTTTCAGCGACAGAGCATTGAAGTGCTTCATTTTGATGGCCAAAGTTGTGATGCATTGCGTGCATTTGTCGTTCTAGGCCATCGAAGCGGTTGTTGATGTTCTTGAACTCGGCTTGCGTCTCGCCAAATTGTTCATCTTGTCGCGTCTCAAGGGCTTGGCAACGTTCACAAAACTCTTGTCGGAAGATGAAGTGACTTGCACGCGTCATGTACGGTCCATGTTCTTCTTCTTGAGGAGGTGGTTGGCTCGACTCACCGTGCCTATCCATCATGCAGAACACACAAGTATTGTATATGCAAGTGGAATATGGTGGTGTTAGCCTTGTACCTCACCTTGGGATTGCACCAAACTAGAAACCACAAGTGAGAGCTATAAGCGTGCAAAGTGGAATCGCAAAGAAAACTCACACTAAAGAAAGAACTAACTCTCAAAAGCTATGGGTGGAAGGTTAGGATTATGGAAAACTAATCGAAATGATCCAAAGAAAAGGTTATTGTCAAAAGTGGTAGAGAACCAAAGATCAAAGAAAAAAGGGAACAATCTACAAAACACAAAGATACACACACGTGGAGACGGATGTGGTTAGCACGACTATGAAAATGAGCACAAAAGGTCCTAATGAAGACTACACTCGGTGTCGTTCCAACGCAAGGAGAGACCACAACTCGTTTGCCAAAAGAGAAATAAGCAACGGATTTGTGCACTTGCCTCGGTTGCGCTCTTTTTCTCTCTTTGCTTACAAGCTTGAGGCTCTCTTTGTATTGGGAGACTATGTATCTTTTTTTTGCTTTTTCTTTTTCTCTCTTTTTTTATTCTTTTTCTCCCTTTCTATACTACTATGTTAACTCTTGTATTTTCTCTCACACTCTCACTTTCCAAGGACAAGTGCACAATGCTTAGGCAAACACAAAATGAGCTGCTCTCATAGGATAGATACACACAAGGAAGAAGGGTTAACAAGGTGGAGCAAGTTATATCTTTGGCATTGATGACTTGCTACCGGTGTAGGGGATGATGTTGGGTGTCGCGGTGTCGAGGAGCGCGGGATGTGAATATTGTTGTGGAAGCTTAAAGTTAGGAAGGCGACACGCACGCGAAACACGAACAAGCCAATACTAAAATTAGTGAACAAAAATGGGGGTGAAAAATTTCTTGTCAGACAGGGGCGGTAGTACCGCTCAAAAAGACCGGTAGTACCGGTGACTGGTAGTACCGCTGTGAACAGCCGGTAGTACCGCTCGCCGGTAGTACCGCTCGTTTTGGCGGTAGTACCGCTTCGTGGATTCCAGGCGCGTGGATCTTGAACTTGAACGCACAATCGGCCCAAAAATCCTCAAATTGGCGAAAAACTGAACAAAATTGGGGCTAGGGACACACAAAGATGGTAGATCGATACCCCAAGCAACAGATCTATGGACCAAAACCACGAAAAACACACCAAATCCATAGATCGATCTGAAGGCAAAATTGGGGCTCTTTTTTGGGGATTTTCGAATTTTTTGGTGGATAGAAGAAAAATTTGTGGGGGAATTCGTGAGAAACAAAGCTCTTGATACCAATATGTTGAGGGCAAACCTCTAGGGTGGCCCGATCTTTCACGAATCCCACTCAAATCGAGGATGGAGTGTGGGGGAAGGAGAGGAGGATGAACTCGATGAACGCACATGCGAAGAACACGATGAACACACACACACACACAAAACCACGATACACACCAATAGCTCACGCCGGCGGTGACCGGTCCGATGCAATCCCTAGGATCAGCGTCATGCGGAGGACTCTCTCTTGAACCAGCACAGAGAGATGGGAGACTCAGTGAGATCTTGACGTCTTGGCAAAGGGACACCGATGCCAAGGCCTTGTACAACACGGAGGCACGATGCAAACTCCAATGTGGTTTGGGATATTTGGTGCTCCTTTGTCAAAGGAGCATGAGGCAAGAACTAGATAGATCCACAAGGGGTTTCCACTAATTCCAAATATCATGCCTTGGGTTTACAATAAAGGTGGGGGGCTATATATAGGCTAGCCACAAGTTTAGGGGTACTTTAGGCAATTAAAGTAGCAAAAGGGGGCGTTACAAGCCCAAAGGACTGAGCTGGAGCGCGCAGGCCCTGGGGTGTCTGGTAGTACCGGTCGGTTGAGCGGTACTACCGGTCAGATGCGGTAGTACCGCTGGAAGGGCGCCGTAGTACCGGAGCAGGCAGAAGCTTTGGTGTGAGTCTTCAGGTGCACGCGGTAGTACCGCTAGCTGAGTGCGGTAGTACCGGTGGGATCTTGGGCTTCGGGTCCATCTCTCTGCCCGGGGTGGTAGTACTGCTATCCATGAGCAGTAGTACTGCTTCTAGGAGCCGGTAGTACCGGGGTCTCCTGGCAGCTGTTGGCTGCCGTGTCGCTTCTCTGGCTCGGTCTTCGTACCTGATGATGCATAGTGTCGGGGCATGAAGTAGCAAGCCATCTAGGGGTGTATCAAAGTCACATGAGTACAAGAGCGAATTCACCTTAGCTTGGAGAAGCTTGGCTCGAGCACGAGTCATGGGTCCACTTGGGGGACTTGGTGGTGTAGATGTAGGAGTGTCCGTAGGACGGGCTACATCACTTTCTGTCCCCTGAATCTCCCCTTCGGTGGCGGCGGTGCTGCGGGACTTTTCATGGCTAGAGGTTGTTCGATTTAGGGTTTTCGTCCCGGGGGCTTCTTATAGGCGAAGGGGCAAGGTCGGTGGCCAGCCAGGGGGCCCACACCACTTGGTGGAGCCACCAGGGCTAGCCGGTGCCACCATAGGGTGTGCCCACCCTGGTTCCCTACTCCGTCTCTGCTTCTTGTTTCCGTGTTGCTCCAGGAAAAATAGGCATATTGGCTTTTGTTCCATCCAATTCCGAGAATATTCATTTTTTAGCTTTTCTAAAACCAAAAATAGCAGAAAACATGCAACTAGCACTGTGGCATCTTGTCAATAGGTTAGTTCCAGAAAGTGTATAAAAATACCTCAAAGTGTGGACAAAACAAAGCAAAGTAGATACTAAACAAGCATGGAACATCAAAAATTATAGATACGTTTGCAACGTATCAACATCCCCAAGCTTAACTCCTGCTCGTCCTCGAATAGGTAAGTGATAAAAAGAAACACTAATTTTTGAGGTGACATGCACCATCATAAACTTGATCAAAGTATTCGTAAAACATTGATAGCTGGGATCATAGTACTTCAACATAGCATGAAAGATAAAGTTCTAACAATAAGACATAGCAACTATGTTGTAACATGAAAAGGCACAAACAAATGATTCATGAATAACAATGCTTTGCAAGACATTTGTTTGTTTAACATAAAGAAAACATAGCATAGTGGCATTCAGCTTATCCCTCATAACGTAGCAAATCATAATTGCATAGGACACCTTCAAAGTTTATAAGGGTGACTAGATACAAATAGTTTAAGAATAAGCAATATCAAAGTTATGCATCAATCAACAAGTCTTGGGACAATGCACATTAAACTAAGAATGGCCACTATGCTCTCTCACTAGGTGCATAAAGATAGAAGGTGGAGACTCAATATAAAAGTGGAAGAAAGGCCTTCATAGAAGGAAGCAAGGATTCTAGTTTCATAAAGAGCTTCCAAAAATTATGTTACTTATTACCTTTCAGCTCTCATTGCCCCTATCATAAGCATCTTGAAGTGATTAAGGTTAAAGTGAACAAACTATGGAGTATATGCTTTGTTGGAAATATGCCCTAGAGACAAATAGTAGTAAGGACTATTATCATATTTCATATAGTTTATGATTAAGTTTTATATCATGCTATAACTGTATTGAATGGAAACATCAATACACATGTGATATATAAACAACCAGGGGTTCCTAGTGAAACTCTAGTCACTGGTTCATTGTTCAACAGATGATCATGTTTCCTGATCATGTGGCATTTATGCCAGTTGGAAATGGAGTCAACTCATTCGGAGAATGAGATGATGAACCAATACCCAACCTAAACATCATGACCCGATCATGTCACGAAGTTCAAGTTATGATGATTAGAATTGGATCCTCGTAGACTATTCCTTAGACCGTGAGGCTATATCAATCACTGTCTCCCGAGAGTGCTTTGATAACATCAAGTGCCACTTGGTAAAACAGTGTTTATAAAGCTGTGTTTAGGTACTCGGAGGAAACCGTTGAGGCAATATATGTCAAGAGCGGGATTTGTCCGTCCATGTGACGGGAAGATACTCAAGGGCCCACTCAGAGAAGTTATATCCAATAGTTGTGCAGCGTGTGATTTGATCACATGGATATCACTTGTTGGAACGAGTCAAGTAGCGTTGTTCGATAACGAGATTGAACACGACATGGTAATGTCATTGATCAGATCTCAGGCAATGCAAGTATCAAGAGACAAAGGGAATAAGACACGACTATCCTGGTTTAAACAACGAAAGATCTTCGTGGAACGCAGGGGGTCACATGGACATCCATGTCCCTCTGTCAATCATTGGTGCAGGAGTGTCCCGACCATGTCTGGAGTGTTCCCGAACCGTGGGGTATCACGCTTAAGGTCTTGATGATGCTTAGAGAGTATTTATAGGATCGGTAGAATCATAGAAGAATAGTAGAGAGAAAACCACAAAGGTTTCGGTATGTCCGGAGGATGTCCGGAGTGGAGGTGGAAGTGTTTCATAGCCATGGAGGTTGAATAATATGTGAATGAATGTTAAATATTGATTTAATCATTTATTCATAATTATTTAATAAAGAGAAAATCAATTTAAATGGTCAAAGGCTTAATGGGCCAATTCCCGGAGGGGAGAGGGCCCATTAGGGAAAGGCAAGAGGAGGAAGGGGCCAAGGGGGTGGCCGGCGGCCCTATTGGGCCAGCCCCCCATGTGGGGCCCATGAGGGAGTGGCCGGCGGCGCCTCCCCCACCTCCTCCTCCTTTAGTCCCACCCCGGGACTTTCAGGAAGGTAGTACCTCCCCTCCCCCTATATATTGTGGGGGTATTTGGCTAGATAAATAGACCCCAACAATCAATAAATGTCTTCTCACTTTTGGGAGGACCTCCAATTGATATTTTCTCTCTCTCTCTATCTCTCTCTCCCGTGACCATGGTCCCAAGTCTGGACTGCGCGAATGAGAGACATCTTCACCGCGGAGCGCCGTTGCGCTGCGAGATTCGGATCCAGGAGCTCTACTTCCGCAACCGCTGCTGGATCGG
The DNA here is from genome assembly GCA_910589775.1 of Avena eriantha. Classification (NCBI taxonomy): domain Eukaryota; kingdom Viridiplantae; phylum Streptophyta; class Magnoliopsida; order Poales; family Poaceae; genus Avena; species Avena eriantha. Next base: position 561,684,713 of record OU342743.1, read on the forward strand.
GGAAGCGGGAGTCATCGTCAGGCACCGGACATGTGTAACTCCCCGCGAGGTGTCGCACTTGAGGCACTCAAGTTGTTGGAGCCACGGGAGCGCAAGGACTTCATCACGACCTTGAGGTCGGCTTCAGCTCGTCTACATCAACCACGCTCTCCTGAGCATTGACAGAGCTTTTCGTTCTTCAAGGGTAAGTTCGCGAAAATCCCCTCCCGTTACTGTATTACTAAGAGATAGGTCATGGCAGCTTCAGGGGTTTAGGGGTGTAGGGTAAAATTTATTGTTTTCATACGCGGAACCCCTACAGTGGTATCAGAGCTAGATCTATGCGTAGTAATGCTAGTACGGGTAGAACACACGAGATGTAGCGTGTGGGAGTTGATCTTTTAGTTGTTACCCTCCCATGTGTACTTGTGTATACCGCAATAATGCTTGATGAAGCGGCTCCCAACCGACTTTACGTGTTCATTCGTGAGACTAGTCCACGCTTGACATATGGCTTGTACCGTGTAAAGTGGCTTAGGGGGGTGTATGTCTCTCTCACATTAGTTGGTATGCCATTTGCAACGGAGGGCCTCGAAAGGGGTGTAGTAGATACAACTACTTGATCAGCATTATGCTAAAAGTTCGTAGGTAAGAACGGTTCTTGTGCGAAAGCCCATTCAGCCACGTAAAACATGCAAAGATAAAGTAGAGGCATCTAACTTTGTTTTGCAGGGGGCATTGCTTTGTGATATGGTTGTGGCTAAGGTAAAGTGATTACCTTATGTTACGTAGTAGTAGATAGTCACGGAGGTGACGGACTACCACGCCGGAATGACACCGGTACCCTGGTGTCTACGGCGCCGAAACCCTGGTGCCGGAATCCGGTGACGACGGATGGAGATCACGACATGAAGGACCATATCACATCGCATTTACATTCAATGTTATTGTTTGTATATATTATTGTGTGGTAGTATTAGATACTTGACGGTAACCTAATAAGATGATCCCTGTTAAAATTACCAACGATTGTGTTCCCCCTTAGTGTGCACCACCAAGAAAGTTCTTCGGTATGAGGCAATCCATGGTACATGCATGGGTGTCAGACATATCTACGTTCGCATATAGTGGGTGTAAGCCATGTTGCACAACGAATACACTAAGGTTGAGTTGGCGAGCCTAGCACGCCATAGAAGCGTGGCCTCGGATCACGGATGGTCGAAAGATCGAGCACGAGTCGCATGAATGATGTGACCGATGTTTAGCGTCCACCCTTGAACCCACATTGATGGCTGTGATGATCAGGGGAGATGTGGCTGATAGGGGTCATGTTATCACTAGGAACCCTTCAGGGGATAGGTGTTTCTGAGTGGAGTTATTATTAACTCATTTAATTATAAACTTAGTCTAAATTCCTTTTGCAATTATAAATGTAGAAAAGTTCTCCCCGATGCCACCTTTCCTGTTGACGATTGATTGGTTAGAAGGAGAGAAGCTCAGATTAGATGGATCAAACTTCTCCATATGGGTTGTGCGTCTCCATGTTCTCCTTAGCGAGAATGACGTGGTTGACTACATAGTCGACGGGATGGATTTGGATCAGCCCATTGACCTAGAGACCCCAGAGCAGCGGAAAAAACTGCTATCTCCATCGGGAGATGGCGTCCTTCATTTCAGTTACTATGCGTTTTGGAATGGTGGATGAGCTGTGGCCTTTCGTGGGTGATGTCAACCCTCGTTCGGTAATGCTACAGCTTAGGACACATTTCGTGGAACAAGCACGCATATGGAGCATGAGTTGATGGGAGACTTCCTCTCCATTAAGATGGAGGAGAACTCATCACTTCATGACACTTGGAGCGCATGCATGATGTGTACATGAGGCCTGCATACTTCCTGGATAGCTGGATGACGGGCTCTTTTGCAAATGGCGTTGTGCTGCGGTCGCTGCCACCAAGCTACTAAGCACAAGTCAGGACTTGCATTATGAGAGGCGACGCGGAATCAATGGAGTTCCACAGGTTCGTGACACATCTCAGGAATGTGTTGGTTGAACCAGATGTCGCTCAGGTCATCAATGACAAAGGTATATATTTGATATACAATTTTATAAATGTTATAATCTTGCAAATACATTTGCAGTGTTAAGTATATTTGATACTTGTTCTGTTTTGCTGAAAACAGGTCCTTCTGCATGAGAGGTGCTTGCTAGAGAGGAGGTGACGTTGCGTGCCAATGGCGAGCATGGTGATGATGGCCAACGACGCTCTCCCTCGACATTTATCACTTAGTTTATGGTTTTGGATAGTTATTGTAATCAAAATATTATGAACTTCTTTAGTGTATCTCGCACTTTGTGAGACGGTTATTCATATGAGTTTGTAACAAACAGTTGTTCTACTTTTATGAATGATTTCTATTCGTGTTCATATCTTATTTGATTATGTGTGAATTATCCTTGTTGTTTGAAACTAATTGATAATGCATGAACATTTGTAAAATATTGAAATGCCTTAAAATACCCCACTTAAATGATATTTCATTACGGAATGAAAACCATTGTTTAAATTCAAAGTTATAATGATAATATGTGAAAGTCGTTCGATTTCTTATCACATATAAATCATGCCTAAGTTCGGCAAGAATAACTTGAACACCGTGTATTACTTGAATACAGAGTGTTTAAATGAATTGTTAAAAGTTAATACATATTCGATGTATTGTGTTTTAACAAAAATGGTAATTATCATTAAATGATTGTTTAAATGCGTAAACAAGTTTACCAAAGGAAACATGAATATGAAACTATTTGATTTGATCAAAGTGTTTCATCAACAAAGGGTATAAATATAAAAGAGAATATAATTACTATGATTTGATCAATAGTAATGAAATTCAACTTTATAAGATTGGCATAAAAGAATTGTGGAATGCAAAGCATTTTGAAATTTCAAAAATGCAAAGTATCACAATATGATATTAGATATCAAAATGGGTTAATAGATGGCACCAAATAAATCATTGTAGTATAGATGTAGAGACCATTAGTTAAGAAATAGTTAGCACTCAATTAGAATAGATAGTGAACCACTTGAATTCGTAAAAGTTTTGGGGTTATTCGATATAACCAAAACAATAGCGAATAAGTCCTTGTAGAGTATTCATTAGAAACATTGAATACGAAACCGATAGCTAAAACCAAAAGGAAAGCAAAACTTGTATTGCTTAGATTTTGGTGCATTCTTGGGAAAGCTCACCTTTAGTGATATTTCTCAATTATGGAGCACATGGAAGATAGTGAAAAACACGATGAGGATTCAAATCCATGCATCAGAGTGTTGAGAAGCAGAACGGACAATGTTCCTGAATGATTCTCTTCACGAAGGAAAGAATCAATGATAGTGATCATTGTGTTTTCTCCACTAGTGTTTTCACTACATAAAGTAGGATTCAAAAATGTAACCCATATATTGTATGGAGACATTTGTGAATCATTTGTCATGATTCTTGGAATATGACATACCTACGAACTACTAAGGAAATAATGGTAAACTAAAATTATGAGAAATCCTAGAAGCGAAATTCACTTGAGATTAGAAAGCAATTCGTTACTGAATCTCACAAGTAAAAGGGCTTACTTGGAATTTTCCCAAATGACTGCAAAGCCATAGTGGAAAAGGGGGTGAATGACAAAAGCACAATTTGTCAAGTATTGGACGAATTCAAATGAATTTGATTCATGTGTGCTTTATGTCTAAGGATTTAAAACTAGTAATGGTACTAGTATCTCATAGTAAATCTCCAAGTTTGATATTTGATCAAAGGATTTTTAAGTTATTCAAAATAGTGAGTGGATGTGCAATTTGCATGAATTTGAGTGGGAGCTTATACAGTGATTCTTAAGTGAGTTAAGAATAAAAGCGCAAATACTTATAAATAATGATTTATAAGGTGTAGACGTTGATAATAAGTGTATTGTGATATTATGTAGTATTCCTTAAGGGATTCTGAAAAGAGTTTCAGAATAGAAGTTAATTAAGGAACTAGTTCTTAATAACTTAAGTTAGGAATAGCATTAAGCTTAACATCAATGTTTGAAAGAAAGAAAAGGATGATCATCATCCACTATGTTGAGACATAGGTTCTATCTTAGAAAACCATGATGATAAGTTAACATAATATATGATCCAATAAGGAATGTTTGAAAGTGATTAATTTTGAATCACGGAACACTGAGCTAAGTTTGTCCATAGTGTTTAATAGAGAACTGTAGACATATTTTCCAAATCCGTAAAGGATGACATATCTTAAAACATAAAGGGTTATGTTATAAGGGAATATGTTGGTGATACGTCCATTTTGCATCACTATTCTATGTCATAATTCATTGTTATTCATTGATATATTTCGTATTGAGAGGTGATACTTATGTTATTTCATCTATTTTTGCATGGTTGATTACTTTTGGAGCATGGACCGCTGCAGTCAGGATTCTAATGGAAAATGTGCTGTTGGGAGGCAAAATTCGCGAAGATCAGAAAATCCGGGAAAATATACGGAAAATCCTATTTTTCTAGAAGATGAAGGAAGCCAGAAGGGGAGCTGGAGATGGGCCACAGGAGGCCCACACCACCCCCTGGCGCGGGCCAGCCTAGGCCACGCCACTAGGTAGTGTGGCCGCCCTGGTCCACCCCTGCACTCCCCTCTGGCGTATATTATCCTCCTGAAACCCTAAGACTCGGGGAGCGACCACAGAAAGATTCCTCCGCCTCTGCGGGGCAGAAAACACTGAGAGAGAAAGATCTCTCTGGCAGGCAGATTTCTGCCGGGGGAATTCCTTCCCAGAGAGGGGAGATTGTCTCCATCAACACCACCATCAAGCTGGACTTCATCGGGATCATCATCATCATCATCACCAACATCATCACCATCAGCACCCTCATCACCATCTCCATATTGCTGTAACAATTGGGTTGAATCTTGCATAGTTCATAGGGGAAACTTTCTCGGTGTTGATTACTATTTGTAGTTGATGCTATTGAGTGAATCGTTGAATTATTGTTTATGTTCAGATTGTTATACATCATTATTCCATCTCTGATTATGATCCATATGATGTCTTATGAGTAGTTTGTTTTGTTCTTGAGGACATGGGAGAAGTCATGTTGTTAGTAGTGGAGTTGTGTTGAGAAAGATTCAATAGTTTGATATTTAAGTTGTGGTGTACTTCTTCTAGTGGTGTCATGTGAATGTTGACTACATGACACTTCACCTATATGGGCCTAGGGGGATGCATTGTGTATTTGGCTACTAATCGTAGGGGTTGCCAGAGTGACAGAAACCTGAACCCCGTTAGGAAACCATTGCACAAGGGACGTAAGGGTCTTAGAGTTTAAAGCTGCGGTTAGGTGTCTACCTTAATTACTTTCTTGTACTTACGGATGTTTGCAAGGGGTATAATCACAAGTATGTATTAGTCCTAGGAAGGTCGGTACATTAGCACAGGTTCACCCACACAACACTTAGCAAGCTAAAGAAGAGTAATCAACTATATGAAGCGAAAGCACTTGACAGTCTTTCCATGTGTCCTCGAGAACGTTTGGTCATCTTAAGTAATACAACCGGCTTGTCCTTTGCTGCATAAAGGATTGGGCCACTTGCTGCATTTATTCCTACTGTCTTTTATTTACTCGTACTTTGTTTACTTGCTTTATCGAAAACCCCTAAAAATCCGTTTGCTAAGTATTTGCAGAGAATTCCTGATCCATACCACTAGCCAGCACCTTCTGCTCCTCGTTGGGTTCGACACTCTTACTTATCGAAAATACTGCGATACACCCCCTATACTTGTGGGTCATCAATACTATTTTTTGGTGTCGTTGCCGAGGAGTGAAGAACTATTGGAGAGTGGAACTGGTAAAGGAAACTTCTACTGTGAGTATTGTTTACTTATGCTAGTTGCTTTATTTTTGTTATGGATAATTCGCTGAGTTTCTTATTTGGTAATGCTACTACCAGTGCTAAGGTAGTAGATAAGCCACCACCTGCTGAGAATGATGTTTTTAAAATACCTACAAGAATTATTGATCGTGTTATGGATAACTATTATGTTGGGGATGGAACTGTCCATCCCGGTGATCATTTACTCTTTATACACGAATTATGCGGGTTGTTCAAGTGTGCAGGTATTATTACAGATCAAGTTAAGAAGAAGTTATTCTCATTGTCGCTGAAAGGAAGAGCTGAGGAATGGTATAAGCTGCCGAAGAATGGTCAAGCTCTGGAATGGGAGGAAATAGTGCCTCTCTTTTATTCAACATTTTATCCTCCTAGTCAGATTCATAAAGATCGGAATCAAATATACAACTTTTGGCCTCTTGATGGAGAGAGTACAACTCAATCTTGGGGGAGATTGAAGTTACTTATGCTCAAATGTCCCATTCATGAGCTCCCCAACAATATTATTATCAATAACTTTTATGCAAGGCTCCCTCTACATGACAAGGATTTATTGGATGCTTCTTCTGTTGGATCATTCACTCGCATGGAAGAAGAAGCTAAATGGGATCTTCTGGACTGTATTCAAGACAATGCTGAAGCTTGGGAGAATGACAAAGGTAGAAACTCAGGTATAAATTATGATTATGAATGCATTGAATCTTTTATGGGAACTAATGACTTTCAAAATATTAAAAATGCTTATGGTCTTGATTTACGAGTTATTACGAATTGCTTTAGGGCTTTTGCTTCTTATATTGAAATTCCAAAAAGGGGATGGAACAAGTACCATGAACCTTATAAAGATATTGTTGACTGTGTTCCTGTTGGGAGTGCTGAGTATTGCACTATTGATCCCATCTTATCTGAACCTTATATCAAGAAGATTCCCTTCCCAGATAAGGTAAAGGATCATCCTATGATAACTAATGTAATCACCAAAAGTGAAAATAGAACTGTAAAACCTGATGAACAAATAAACGTTGAACCTGTGGTAGCAATTGTGAAAGACCTTGTCACTAAAAGCATAGAAGATGGACACATAGTCTTTTGTGAGGATGCTTCTAATATTGTTTCACATCCTAATAGAACTAAAAAAGCTAGTGTCCCTGTGCTTTCTATTAGAATTGGTGATCATTGCTATTATGGTTTATGTGATATTGGTGCAAGTTGCTGTGCTATTCCTTATGAGCTTTACAGAGAAATTATGCATGAAATCAGTCCCTGCGAATTGGAAGAGATTGATGTGGTTATTCACCTTGCTAATAGAGAGACCATCTCTCCAATTGGTATTGTATGAGACGTGGAAGTTCTTTGTGGTAAGATTAAGTACCTTGATGATTTTCTAGTACTCGGTTCAGCTGCTAGTAAAACTTATCCTATTATTTTTGGTAGACCTTTCTTGAGTACTTGTGGAGCTATTATAGATTGCAAAAGGGAGAAAATCTTGACTAAGTTTGATGGGGAATCTTATGAGTTTAATTTCTCTAAATTCGCTAAAGAACCTTGTGAAGAGGAAACCCATAATGAGGATTTTAGAGTTGAACAACTTTCTTCTATTTCTCTTGCTCCTAACAATGCTTTGCAGCAATTTATGGAAGATCATGAAAGTGAAATCTTCATGGAAGAAAGGAATGAGATTGACGAGATTCTCCGTGATCAACCTAAGATGCTTAAGCATAACTTGCATGTAGAAGACTTGGGTACCACGTTGCCACCTAAAAAGGATCCGGTCTTCGATCTAAAACCTCTCCCTAATGATCTTAAATATGCTTATATTGATGATAAAAAGATATATCTTGTTATTATTAGCTCTAAACTTCCAGGAAAGGAAGAAGAAAGGTTATTGGAGGTTTTGAAGAAACACCGAGGAGCTATGGGCTATACTCTGGATGATTTAAAAGGGATTTCACCTACTATATGTCAGCATTCTATCAACATAGAACCAGATGCAAAAACAGTAGTATAGCACCAACGACGTTTAAATCCTAAGATGAAGGAAGTGGTAAGGAATGAGGTATTGAAACTCCTTGATGCTGGTATTATTTACCCTATTGCTGATAGTGAATGGGTTAGTCATGTTCATTGTGTTCCTAAAAAAGGAGGTATTACCGTTGTTCCTAATGATAATGATGATCTTATTCCTCAAAGAATAGTAGTAGACTATAGGATGTGCATTGATTTTAGAAAAGTCAATTAAGTTAATAAGAAAGATCACTACCCGCTTCCTTTTATTGATCAAATGTTGGAAAGGTTGTCTAAAAAGACCGATTTTTGTTTTCTTGATGGTTATTCTGGTTTCTCTCAAATTGCTGTTAAACAACAAGATCAAGAAAAAACTACTTTTACTTGCCCTTACGGAACTTATGCTTATAGACGTATGCCTTTTGGTTTATGTAATGCTCCTGCTACTTTTCAAAGGTGCATGTCTGCTATCTTTCATGTTTTTTGTGAGGAAATTGTAGAAGTGTTCATGGCTGACTTTTCTGTCTATGGAACTTCTTTTGATAATTGTCTGCACAACCTTGATAAAGTTTTACAGAGATGTGAAGAAACTAATCTTGTTCTTAATTGGGAGAAATGCCACTTCATGGTTAATGAAGGGATTGTCCTTGGGCATAAAGTTTCTGAAAGAGGCATAGAAGTTGATAGAGCTAAGGTTGAGGCAATTGAGAAGATGCCATGCCCAAGAGACATCAAAGGTATTCGTAGTATCCTTGGTCATGCTGGTTTCTATAGAAGGTTTATTAAAGACTTTTCTAGGATATCAAAACCCCTCACTAATCTTCTTCAAAAAGATGTACCCTTCGTTTTTGATGATGATTGTAAGGGAGCTTTTGAAACTCTTAAGAAGGCTTTAACTACAGCCCCTATTGTTCAACCACCTAATTGGAGTTTACCCTTTGAAATAATGTGTGATGCTAGTGATTTTGCTGTAGGTGTTGTCCTTGGGCAACAAATTGATAAAAAGTTAAATGTTATTCATTATGCTAGTAAGACTTTAGACGCTGCTCAAAGGAATTATGCTACTACTGAAAAAGATTTTCTAGCTGTCGTTTTTGCTTGTGATAAGTTTAGACCCTATATTGTAGACTCAAAAGTCATCATTCATACTGATCATGCTGCTATTAAATACCTGATGACAAAGAAGGACGCTAAGCCTAGGCTTATTAGATGGGTGCTGCTTTTACAAGAGTTTGATCTACATATAGTAGATAGGAAAGGTGCTGAAAACCCTATAGCTGATAATTTATCTCGATTGGAAAACATCTCTTTTGGCCCTATGCCTGTTAATGATAGTTTCTCAAATGAGCAGTTAGCCGCAGTAGGGGTAAGCTCGCGAGGGAGCCCTTGGTACGCTGATTATGCTAACTTTATTGTGTCCAAGTATTTGCCTCCAACTTTTACAGCTCAGCAAAGAAGGAAGTTCTTCTATGATTTGAGGCATTATTTTTGGGATGACCCACACTTATACAAAGAAGGAGTGGATGGTATTATGCGAAGATGTGTTCCAGAATATGAACAAAAGGAGATATTGCGTAAATGTCATGGTAGTGCTTATGGAGGACATCATGTAGGAGATAGAACTGCACAAAAGGTGCTACAATCAGGTTTCTACTGGCCTACCCTTTTTAAAGATGCAAGAAAATTTGTTTTATCTTGTGATGAATGTCAGCGTGTTGGTAATATTTCTAGATGCAATGAAATGCCTATGAACTACTCTCTAGTTATTGAACCCTTTGATTGCTGGGGATTTGACTTTATGGGTCCTTTCCCTCCCTCGAAAGGTTATACTTATATTCTTGTTGCCGTTGATTATGTTACTAAATGGGTAGAAGCCATTCCTACGAAGAGTGCTGATGGGGAAACTTCTCTAAAATACTTAAGGATGTTATCTTTCCTAGGTTTGGAGTGCCTAGGTATCTCATCACTGATGGGGGTTCTCATTTCATTCATGGTGGTTTTAGAAAGACCCTTGCTAAATATGATGTTAATCATAGAATTGCTTCAGCCTATCACCCCCAAACTAGGGGGCAAGTAGAGTTATCAAATAGAGAAATTAAACCCATCTTGCAAAAGACTGTTAATAGATCTAGAAAAAACTAGGCTAAAAGGTTGAATGATGCTTTATGGGCTTATAGATCAGCCTAGAAAAATCCTATGGGGATGTCTCCTTATAAAATGGTTTATGGGAAAGTTTGTCACCTACCTTTAGAATTAGAACATAAAGCTTACTGGGTAGTTAAAGAACTAAATAGAGATTGTAAGCTTGCTGGTGAGAAAAGATTATTTGACTTAAGTTCTTTAGATGAATGTAGGAGTGAAGCCTATGAAAATGCTAGGCTCTTTAAGGAAAATTAAAAGATGGCATGACAAGCGAATACTTAAGAGAGAATTTCATGTTGGTGAGAAAGTTCTATTGTATATGTCTCGTCTCAGATTTTTTGCAGGAAAGCTACTGTCAAAATGGGAAGGACCTTTCATTATTGAAGAAGTATACCGTTCAGGAGCAATAAAAATTTCTTCTTTAAAAGATAATACTACACAAGTAGTGAATGGGTGGCGACTCAAACACTATATTGCTGGGGATTCCTATAATGAAGATGTTGATGTCTTTCAAGTTATAACTCCGGAAAAATTTATCAAGGACCAAATTCAGAGACCTGCAGAGTCCGCTTTCAAATAGGTAACAGTTCTGGTAAGAAAAGTTCCGCGAAAATACTATCCAACTATATTTTTGCAGTTTTTAGTTAATAAGGAAAGCTACGAAGCGAAAGAGGGACGAAAATGGAGCCAGGGTGGCTCACACCACCCTGTGGCGCGGGCCCACCCCTGGCCGCGCCACCAGGTGGTGTGGCCACCCTAGACTCTGTCTCCAACTCGTTTTCTCCTAGTACCTTCCTTTTGATATAAAACTTCATAATATATAATCCCCCGGATCCCCCGAGGTTCGTATATCGTGTTTTCGTCGCGTTTTTGTTTCTATCTGTTTCTGCCAGGACATACTCTTTGAAGGTTTAGAAGCATAATGGTGTCCTCCAAGGATAAAGGGAAGGAGCCTATGGAGGAGGATCTCCAAGACCCCAGGAAGGAGGAGGAGATCAAGAGTGAAGATGAAGAGGAGCAAGGCCAACATCCGCACACCGACACTACCATTGCAAGCATTGGAGTGGTGACAAAACCTGCCAGGGTTAGAAGGACTACACGGATGTAGACTGGGGGGAAAGCTCTTCGTCACTGCTTGGCTCCACGGTCACTTCCTCCATGCACCAAGAATCCTTTCCATACCCTTATCCATGAGCATCAATACCAGAATATTCCCAAGGGGAAATTACCCTCCAATTTGGATTTGCCTCGTTCTAGCCATGCAGGAAAAGAAGACTTCAAGGAGGAAAAGTGGGGAAAGAATAGCAAGAGCTGGAATTCTCAACCTGACATGATCATGAGCCGCATTGAGCAAAACTCACAGCTGATTCGTAATCTCACCTTCGAGATTGAGGACTTGGGGAAACTTATTAGAGAGCTCATCGAGAGGATACCACCACCAAAGGAGTAATTCGTCATCAGGTTTGGCATCCCCTTGGTTTGTTCCAAGCTTGGGGGAGTGCCGCGGTATGACATCACTATCTTCTATTTTTTTACCTTTTTAGTAGAGTCATATCATGAATAGAGAAGTTATTATGTAGTATGGTTTGCTTTATGGAAATGTCCCCTCTCTCGTTAGATATGTATCCCTTGGTGTGAGTTGCCGTTATGGAATATTAATGAGAAGTTCTATCATTCACTCTTTTTCATAGCTTATATTAGTTTCAATTCGAGGTTATATGATTGATCTTGTTGTTAGTATTGGTATCACTTTGGGATCATTGAGTTAATTTTGTTGGTTTTGGCAAACCTGGCTCGGTCAGTAGCACACTATTTTTGAGAGTTGAAAGAAAAGATAAAAGTACTCTAAAGAAATATAATTTCTTCATCTTTCGTTCTTGATTTGCTCATAAGTCTAGTATTCTCTAGTTAAGATCTTTTGTGCTTCCAAGGAAGATTACATGTTTGTCTTTATCGCTTGTATGTTTCTTTGTTTCCTTCAACTCTTGTACTTGCTACCCAACTTTGCTAGCCAAAAACCTATACTGAGAGGGAATTCTTCTCGTGCATCCACTCCTTTAAACCAAAACCTTTGCCATTTGTGTCCACCATACCTGCCTAGTAGCATTATTGCTATTCCAAGTAAATTCTTGTTTTTATCTACCTTCCAAATTAAACTTGTTATGTGAAAATTAGTGATTAAATCTCTCACGAACTTGATGGCACACTTTACTTTCTTGTACTTAATAAACTTGAACCATTGGGTCCTTCTTTGTTGCGTATATGCTTGCGCTTTATGAGTTGAAGTTAGCAGAACCATGTATCATGGGGAACGCTTTCAACACTTCCATGGTACTTTGTACCTAGTTGATATCATGATTCTTTTGCCTATGGATCCCGACGATGTGAAATAAAAGTGGAACTTGTAAGATCATGGAGTTTATATGTGTGTTAGAGAAACGCCTGGGCCGCTAGCCTAAGCCATGCCTAATCATGGTGGAAACTTGTAGCATAACTATAGTGATCATTCTATGAAGCATCCTCAGTAAAAACCTATGCAAATAGAAAATAAAAAGATCGCTGAGATGCTCACTGTCTGCTTGCCTTGTCATTTTGATTATGGGATAGCTCCTGTGTCATGTGCAAGGGGTACCCCGTTGGCAGTTCTCAATGATACACGTGTATTTACAATGGCAAGAGCTTACTCGTGACTGAAGTTGAGTAGCATGAGGTTCGGTACTCATAAGTAAGGGGCATGATATTTCAACTTATAACTTTTCAAGCCTATCCTCTTAGTTGTGTCACTTTAACCTTAATCACCTAAAGATGCCTATGATAGGGGCAATGAGAGCTGAAAGCTAGCAAGTATCATAATTTTTGGGAGCTCTTTATGAGACTTGCAATCCCTGCCTCCCTCTGCGAAGGGCCTTTCTTTTACTTTGTAGTTGAGTCAGTAAACCTATTCCTCTCTATCTCAGCAAGTATTTTGAGTTGTTGTGTTTCATTCATTCATATGATGATTTATTCAATCATGTTTCTTATGTTCCTTATTTTGCACATTGCTCTTATCTTGATGTTTACTACTTTGAAAGCTATCATTGAAAACCAGTTATTTGTGAACTCCAGCAAATTATCAACTATTCTTCGACCGAGAGCTAAGTTTGCCATTACCAATTATGATTCACTTTATGTATCTTTATTGTGTTTCCTTTACTTATTGCAAGTTAAGTTATATAATAGTGAGTTGTCTTCTATTATGATCTATGTATTTGATGAATGTGATGCTTCTTGTCTGTATTCTTTTATCGACTGTTCACTCCATAAACCTGAGGCCATGTTTATTGAGCTTAGTTTCGCTTGGGGACAGGCAAAGTCTAAGCTTGGGGGGAGTTGATACGTCCATTTTGCATCACTATTCTATGTCATAATTCACTGTTATTCATTGATATATTTCATATTGAGAGGTGATACTTATGTTATTTCATCTGTTTTTGCATGGTTGATGACTTTTGGAGCATGGACCGCTGCAGTCAGGATTCTGATGGAAAAGGTGATGTTTGGAGGCAAAATTCACGAAGATCAAAAAATCCAGGAAAATATACGGAAAATCCTATTTTTCCAGAAGACGAAGGAAGCCAGAAGGGGGGCTAGAGATGGGCCACAGGGGGCCCACACCACCCCCTGGCGCGGGCAACCCTAGGCCGCGCCAGCAGGTGGTGTGGCCACCCTGGCCCACCCCAGCATCTCCCCTCTGGCATATATCATCCTCCCGAAACCCTAAGAGTCGGAGAGCGACCACAGAAAGATTCCGCCGCCTCTGCGGGGCGGAAAACATCGAGAGAGAAAGATCTCTCTGGTAGATAGATTTCTGCCGGGGGCATTCGTTCCTGGAGAGGGGAGATCGTCGCCATCAACACCATCATCAAGCTGGACTTCATCGGGATCATCATCATCATCACCAGCATCATCATCATCAGGACCCTCATCAGCATCTCCATATTGCTGTAACAATTGGGTTGAATCTTGCATAGTTCATAGGGGAAACTTTCCCGGTGTTGATTACTCTTTGTAGTTGATGCTATTGAGTGAACCGTTGAATTATTGTTTATGTTCAGATTGTTATACATGATTATTCCATCTCTGATCATGATCCATATGATGTCTTGTGAGTAGTTTATTTTGTTCTTGAGGACATGGGAGAAGTCTTGTTGTTAGTAGTGGAATTGTGTTGAGAAAGATTCAATAGTTTGATAATTAAGTTGTGGTGTACTTCTTCTAGTGGTGTCATGTGAACGTCCACTACATGACACTTCACCTATATGGGCCTAGGGGAATGCATTGTGTATTTGGCTACTAATCGTAGGCGTTGCCGGAGTGACAGAAACCCGAACCTTCGTTAGGAAACCATTACACAAGGGACGTAAGGGTCTTAGAGTTTAAAGCCGTGGTTAGGTTTCTACCTTAATTACTTTCTTGTACTTACAGATGTTTGCAAGGGGTATAATCACAAGTATGTATTAGTCCTAGGAAGGTCGATACATTAGCATAGGTTCACCCACACAACACTTAGCAAGCTAAAGAAGATTAATCAACTATATGAAGCGAAAACACTTGACAGTCTTCCCATGTGTCCTCGAGAACGTTTGGTCATCTTAAGTAATACAACCGGCTTGTCCTTTGCTGGACAAAGGATTGGGCCACTTGCTGCACTTATTCCTACTGTCTTTTATTTACTCATACTTCGTTTACTTGCTTTATCGAAAAATCCTAAAAATCCGTTTGCTAAGTATTTGTAGAGAATTCCTGATCCATACCACTAGCCAGCACCTTCTGCTCCTCGTTGGGTTCGACACTCTTACTTATGAAAAATACTGCAATACACCCCCAATACTTGTGGGTCATCAGTTGGAAACTCCTGTAATACCGATTAAAGTCAAGAAGGAAGCGAGGTGAACATAACATCAAAAGTTGCACAAAATGCACTAGTGTTTCGATGGTTACATTTATAATAATAGATAAGGGTACCATCTAAAGTGATGTATAATGTTATGGTGGGGCTAGTTCGCTTTTAACGTAGAATGATGTGTCCCAGGGCACAGTGCCCATGAGAAAGCCCTCGAGGTTGATCTAAAGTCACTGTAGGCTCCTGGAATCAGGCCTTGTTCTGCTGCCATAGCAATGATGCATATACACAGATGTTATCATGAGATGATAAAGTATTAATGTCAATCAAGGTGACATTAGTAAGTTGCAAAGGATTTGGGACTGTAAAGTACAGACCCAAGACTCAACCTCTTCCATGAGCAAGCATGTTCAGGGTACCGGATATATGGTGCCAATGATTAAAGAACAAATGCAGCTAGTGTATTTGTACTCTAGTGCAAGTGGGAGACTCTTGGAAATATGCCCTAGAGACAAATAGTAGTAAGGACTATTATCATATTTCATATAGTTTATGATTAAGTTTTATATCATGCTATAATTGTATTGAATGGAAACATCAATACACGTGTGATATATATACAACCAGGGGTTCCCATTGAAACTCTAGTCACTGGTTTATTGGTCAACAGATGATCATGTTTCCTGATCATGTGGCATTTATGCCAGTTGGAAATGGAGTCAACTCATTCAGAGAATGAGATGATGAACCAATACCCAACCTAAACATCGTGACCCGATCATGTCATGAAGTTCAAGTTACGATGATTAGAAATGGATCCTCGTAGACTATTCCTTAGACCGTGAGGCTATATCAATCGTGTCTCCCGAGAGTGCTTTGATAGCATCAAGCGCCACTTGGTAAAACAGTGGTTATAAAGGTGTGTTCAGGTACTTGGAGGAAACTGTTGAGGCAATATATGTCAAGAGCGGGATTTGTCCGTCCATGTGACGGGAAGATACTCAAGGGCCCACTCAGAGAGGTTATATCCAATAGCTGTGCAACGTGTGATTTGATCACATGAATATCACTTGTTGGAACGAGTCAAGTAGCGTTGTTCGGTAATGAGATTGAAGACAACATGGTGATGTCATTGATCAAATCTCGGGCAATGCAAGTATTGAGAGACAAAGGGAATAAGCCACGACTGTCCCGGTTCAAACAACGAAAGATCTTCGTGGAACACACAGGGGTCACATGGCCATCCTGGTCCCTCTGTCGATCATTGGCGCGGGAGTGTCCCGACCATGTCTGGAGTGTTCCCGAACTATGGGGTATCACGCTTAAGGGCTAGATGATGCTTAGAGAGTATTTATAGGATTGGTAGAATCACAGAAGAATAGTAGAGAGAAAACTGGAAAGGTTTCGGTAAGTCCGGAGGATGTCCGGAGTGGAGGTGGGAGTGTTCCATAGCCATGGAGGTTGAATAATATGTGAATGAATGTTAAATATTGATTTAATAATTTATTCATAATTATTTAATAAAGAGAAAATCAATTTAAATGGTCAAAGGCTTAATGGGCCAATTCCCGGAGGGGAGAGGGCCCATTAGGGAAAGGCAAGAGGAGGAAGGGGCCAAGGGGGTGGCCGGCGGCCCTATTGGGCCAGCCCCCACGTGGGGCCCATGAGGGGGTGGCCGGTGGCGCCTCCCCCACCTCCTCCTCCTTTAGTCCCACCCCGGGACTTTGAGGAAGGTAGTACCTCCCTTCCCCCTATATATAGTGGGGGTATTTCGCCAGATAAATACACCCCAATAATCAATAAATGTCTTCTCACTTTTGGGAGGACCTCCAGTTGATATTCTCTCTCTCTCTCTCTCTCTCTCTCTCTCTCTCTCTCTCTCTCCCGTGACCGTGATCCCAAGTCTGGACTGCGCAAATGAGAGACATCTTCACCGCGGAGCACCGTCGCGCTGCGGGATTCGGATCTAGGAGCTCTACCTCCGCAACTGCTGCTGGATCGGGGAAGCGGGAGTCATCGTCAGGCACCGGACGTGTGCAACTCCCCGCGAGGTGTCGCACTTGAGGCACTCAAGTCGTTGGAGCCACGGGAGCGCAAGCACTTCATCACGACCTTGAGGTTGGCTTCGGCTCGTCTACATCAACCATGCTCTCCTCACCATTGACAACGCTTTTCGGTCTTCAAGCGTAAGTTCACGAAAAGCCCCTCCCGTTACTGTATTACTAAAAGATAGGTCCTGGTAGCTTCAGGGGTTCAGGGGCGTAGGGTAAAATTTATTGTTTTCATACACAAAATCCCTACATGCTTGACAAAGTATAAGTTGGAAATCTCATGTCCCTTGAATACGAGGGCCGCTCCTCATGCTACTCAAGTTTAGTTACCGTTAAGTTCTTGTCATAGTAAGTACATGTGTATCATAGAGAACCGCCAACGGGGTACCCCTTGCCCGATGATACGGAATAATCCCCATATCAAAATGACAAGGCAAGCAGAAAATGAGCATCTCAACAATCTTCTTATTTACCATGAGAAAATGGTGCTTTTTTCTCTCTTTCCTCTTTTCTCATATATTTTTTTTTCTTTTTCTCCTTTTCTCAATATCTGACTCTTTTTTATAAGAAGAATGCTTCATAGACAGCTCATTATGGTTATGCTGTAGGTTTCCACCATGATTAGGCATGGATTAGACCGGCATCCCAGGCATTTCTCTAACACACATACATAACTCCATGGACTTACAAGCTCCCCTTTCATTTCACACCGACGACATCCATAAACAAAAGAGCATGATATCAAGTAGGTACAATGTACAAGTGCAATCTTGAAAGCGCTCCCCATGACATCATGGTTCTTCTAATCCCCAACGTATAAGTGCAAGCATATAAAACATAGATGACACAATGGTTCAAGTTTATTAGGGGCAACAAAAGTAAAGTTTGCCATCAAGTTCGTGAGAGCTTTAATCACTAATTTTCACATAACAAGTTTAATTCGGAAGATAGATAAAACGAGAATATACTTGGAATGGTGTAACACACCACGCATAGGAATTTATAGTGGACTCTTTGGAATAATTTGGTTTTATTTGGAGTTGGAAGCATGAGTGAAACTCATACTTGGTATGGAGGCTAGCAAAAGACTGGGAGCGACCAACTAAGAGAGCAATAATGGCCATAATCATGCAAAGCTACAAAACATTATTAATTAAAGCATAAAGTGATATTACAAGACGAAAACTAAATGATCATAGAGGCTATGGTGACTTGGTATAGTCTTAACATGGTGTGAGCATGCGCCAAGTCAACCCAAATAAAGCATTTAAAGGAGAATACCACAATACTATGCTTTAATATGCTAAAACGATGCATGATTCTTTCAAGGCACATTAAGCAATCTCAATTGTTTATAACATGTCATGCTACAACAATAATCACTAAGCATAAAGCCAAAATAATATCAAGCATGACATGATAAAGTCCAAGTCACAGTCAAAAACAAGCTCCTTTTATACCACTTAAGCATGAACTTTCCTACTCTTTTCCAACACCAATTGACTCATTTGAAACAACTCACAAAGATAATAATCAATAAAGATCAGCGAGCTTGTCTCACAAATCCACAAAGAAGAACTAAAAATTTCTAAGCTGAAAGCACAAGAAAAATAAGGCTAAACACAGTGCTAGCAAAAGAGAACACTCACAGAACAATAAGAATGAAAACTAGAGTGTTCTAGGCAATGAAAACGTAGTGTGTCTCTCTCCAAAAGAAGTGTGTTGGGATCCAACTTATTTAAGCAAACCAAGCAAAATAAAACTAAAAACAAAAACAAAGACGCTCCAAGAACAACATAATTATGCATGAAACAATAAAAATGAAGTGTTTGGAATAACCTGAGATTTTTACTGATGAAGAAGGGGATGTCTTGGGCATCCCCAAGCTTTGACGCTTGTACCTCTTGAATATTTATTGGGGTGACACGGAGTGGCATCTCCAAGCTTGAGATTTTGTCCATTATTCATCTCATTACATCATTCTTTCCCTACACCTAAAGTTTTTCCTTCATACAAAACTTCACACAATCTTCATTAGCGATGTTAGTGCATTCAAAAGATAATAAACCTTTGAATTTAGTTTTAAACACCAATAAAACTTCCATTAAAACATAAGCTACTGTAGCACGCCCCTCAAAAATCTCAATTCCCCCAAAAGAACCCAAAAAGGAACCAACAAGAAGCAAATACAAATAATGGCAGAAATCTGTCAAAACAGACCAGCAGGTAAAAACCAATTTTTTGAAGACTTTCTGTTGCTCAAATTGAAAAGTATTGAACTAACGAAAGTTAGATAATAACCTGGGGCAGAAGCACAAAAATTCACGCCTGAAAGCGACGTACATAGATTTTACACGAATTTTTATAGTGAAGCATAGAAATCTATTTCGGGACAGTAACTTTCTCAAATCTTACTTTTCTCTCATTAGAGGTTATTCTTGACACAAAAAGCAAATAAAAAGGATAAGGAGCGGTTATTACTGAAGCAATTACTGACTCATCTAAAACTTTTGGGTTATCTCCCAATAAGTACTTTTCTTTAACGCCTTTAAGTTAGGCATGATAGTTTGAGAAGATGCTCACATAAGAAATATGAATTTAGAGTAAAAGAGAGCATCAAGAAGCAAATATAAAACACATTTAAGTCTAACCCACTTCCTATGCATAGGAATCTTGTAAAGAAACGAGTCATGAAAGCACAAAGCAACAAGCATAGTAAAGCAAAACAAGTGCAACTTCAAGACTTTCAACATAAAGAGGGGAAACTTAATATTATTGAGATGCATAAAACCATGTTTCCCTCTCTCATAATAGCTTTCAGTAGCATCATGAATAAAATTAACAATATAACTACCACATAAAACATTCTTATCATGAGCCACATGCATATAATAGTTATTACTCTCCACATAATCATAGTCATTCTTATTAATTGTGGTGGGAGCAAATTCAACAAGATAGCTATCATTATTATTCTCATCACCATAATCATCAAATATAGGAGGCATATCATAATCATAATTAATTTTTCTCCTCAATAGTAGGTGGACTGAAAATACCATATTTATCATTATAATCATCATATATTGGAGGTTTGGTATCATCATAAGCAATAGAATAGCTATCTTCCAAAGCTAGGGAACTAAAAATATTATTTTCATAAAAACTAGCTTCCCCAAGCTTAGACTTTTCCATAGCATTAGCAATAATGGTGTCCAAAGAATTCATACTAACAACATTGCCATTAGCATGCAAATAAAGTTCCATTGGTTTTTTAATTTTCTCTTCAAACACTTCATGTCCTAACTCAAGATAAATACTATACAGCTCTCTAATTTTGTTATTGTTTTCCATTAAGCCTAACTAGTGAAAACAAGAAATAAAAAGACAAAATTGCAGAATCTAAAGGAAATAACTTCGAGCACTCACACCGGAGGATGTGAGTACCTTTTACCTTACCTCCCTAGCAACGGCGCCAAAAAATAGCTTGATGTCTACGCACTTCTATTCTTGTAGACAGTTGTTGGGCCTCCAAGTGCAGAGGTTTGTAGAACAGCAGCATGTTTTCTCTTAAGTGGATTACCCAAGGTTTATCGAACTCGGGGAGTAAGTGGTCAAAGGTATCCCTCTCAAGCAACCCTGCAATCAAGATACAAGAAGTCTCTTGTGTCGCCAACACACCCAATACACTTGTCAGGTGTATAGGTGCACTAGTTCGACGAAAAGATAGTGAAATACAAGTGGTATGGATAATTATAAGTGGTAACGGTGCTAGAAAATAGCTTGATGGCGTGGAAGAGACTAAAGGCAAAATGAAATAAAGATGGCAGCAAGCAAACATGTAACAGATCTAGTTGCAAACAAAGTTTCAATGCTTAGAAACAAGGCATAGGGATCATACTTTCACTAGTGAACACCCTCATATAAATATCTTTTCTTCATGATACTACTCTAAACTACTCTCCGGTTGGACAGTCTAATCCATGGTAGGGCTATAACAACACACCTTAAAGTTCGCTTTCCCCATCTAGATAACCCCACACTGTCACCTTGAGCTCTAGATGGTTCCAACAAACACCACAATTTCATAGAAACATCCAACTCCAAATATAACTCATAACAAGTAATTGTAATCTCCAGCCTAAGTGCCACACGGTGTGCACACTGTCAACTTCACACACGTGGGGTGAGCAGAGATCTATTAAAGCACTTGAGTAGCAAGGTAGATCTACTTGATTACAAAGCTCATGATCTCAATATGATCATGCATAGAGAGAAATGAACACATAGCTACCGGTAGAACCCTTAGCCTCGAGGAAGAACTACTCCCTCATCATCATGGGAATCAGCAACAACGATGGAGATGGTGGTGGAGATCGATGGAGATGGCTCCGGGGGCACTTTCCCGTCCCGGCAGGGTGCCGGAACAGAGACTTTCTGTCCCCCGAATCTCCCCTTCGGTGGTGACGGCGCTGCGGAACTTTTCGTGGCTGGAGGTTGTTCGATTTAGGGTTTTCATCCCGGGGGCTTCTTATAGGCGAAGGGGCAAGGCCGGTGGCCAGCCAGGGGGCCCACACCACCTAGTGATGCCACCAGGGCTACCCCGCGTCACCATAGGGTGTTTCCATGTTGCTCCGGGAAAATAGGCATATTGGCTTTTGTCCCATCCAATTTCGAGAATATTCATTTTTTAGCTTTTTTGAAACTAAAAACAGCAGAAAACAGGCAACTGGCACTGTGGCATCTTGTCAATAGGTTAGTTCCAGAAAGTGTATAAAAATACCTCAAAGTGTGGACAAAACAAAGCAAAGTAGATACTAAACAAGCATGGAACATAAAAAATTATAGATACGTTTGCAACGTATCAATCCGTTAGCAATGTATCAACATCCCCAAGCTTAACGCCTGCTCGTCCTCGAGTAGGTAAGTGATAAAAAGAAAGAATAATTTTTGAGGTGACATGCACCATCATAAACTTGATCAAAGTATTTGTAAAACATTGATAGCTGGGATCATAGTACTTCAACATAGCATGAAAGATATAGTTCTAACAATAAGATATAGCAACTATGTTGTAACATGAAAAGGCATAAACAAAAGATTCATGAATAACAATGCTTTACAAGAAGTTTGTTTGTTTCACATAAAGAAAACATAATGAGAATGGTATTCAGCTTGTCCCTCATAGAGTAGCAAAACAAAAATGCATAGGACACCTTCAAAGTTCATAAGGGTGACTAGATACAAATAGTTTAAGAACAAGCAATATCAAAGTTATGCATCAATCAACAAGTCTTGGTTACAATGCACATTAAACTAAGAATGGCCACTATGCTCTCTCAATAGGTGCATAAAGATAGAAGATGGAGACTCAATATAAAAGTAAAAGAAAGGCCTTCATAGAAGGAAGCAGGGATTCAAGTCTCATAAAGAGCTTCCAAAAATTATGGTACTTATTAGCTTTCTGCTCTCATTGTGCCTATCATAAGCATCTTGAAGTGATTAAGGTTAAAGTGAAAAAACCATGGAGTATATGCTTGACAAAGTATAAGTTGGAAATCTCATGTCCCTTGAATACGAGGGCCGCTCCTCATGCTACTCAAGTTTAGTTACCGGTAAGTTCTTGTCATAGTAAGTACATGTGTATCATAGAGAACCGCCAACGGGGTACCCCTTGCCCGATGATACGGAAGAATCCCCATATCAAAATGACAAGGCAAGCAGACAACGAGCATCTCAGCAATCTTCTTATTTACCATGGGAAAATGGGGATTTTTTCTCTCTTTCCTCTTTTCTCATCTTTTTTTCCTTTTCTCTTTTTCTCAATCTCTATCTCTTTTTTATAAGAAGAATGCTTCATAGATTTCTCATTATGGTTATGCTACAGGTTTCCACCATGATTAGGCATGGATTAGACCAGTGGTCCAGGCGTTTCTCTAACACACATACATAACTCCATGGACTTACAAGATCCCCTTTCATTTCACACCGACGACATCCATAGACAAAAGAGCATGATATCAACTAGGTACAATGTACAAGTGCAATGTTCAAAGTGTTCCCCATGACAGCATGGTTCTGCTAATCCCCAACATATAAGTGCAAGCATATACAACATAAATGACACAATGGTTCAAGTTTCTTATGGGCAAGAAAAGTAAAGTGTGCCATCAAGTTTGTGAGAGCTTTAACCACTAGTTTTCTCATAACAAGTTTAATTCGGAAGATAGATAAAAACATGAATATACTTGGAATAGCAAATGCTAATAGGTAGGTATGGTGGACTCTTTGGAATAACTTGGTTTTATTTGGACTTGGATGCATGAGTGGAACTCATACTTGGTTATGGAGGCTAGCAAAAGACCGGGAGCGACCAAGTAAGAGAGCAATAATGGCCATAATCATGCAAAGGGACAAAACATCATTAATTAAAGCATAAAGTGATATTACAAGTCGAAAACTAAAGGATCATCGAGGCTATGGTGACTTGGGATAGTCATAACATGGTGTGAGCATGCGCCAAGTCAACCCAAATAAAGTATCAAAGGAGAATACCACAATACTATGCTTTAATATGCTAAAACAACACACGATTCTTTCAAGGCACATTAAGCAATCTCAACTGTTTATAACATGTCATGCTACAATAAAAATTACTAACCATAAAGCCAAAACAATATCAAGCATGACATGACAAAGCATAGCCCACAGTCAAAAACAAGCTCCTTTTTACCACTTAAGCATGAACTTTTCCTACTCTTTTCCAATCCAAACCAACCTATTTGAAAATTAATGTATGAAAGAGGGGGTCCAACCAATTTATTCAAGCAAACTAAGCAAACTAAAACCAAAAACAAAAAATGAAGACGCTCCAAGAACAACACAACTTTGCATGAAACAGTAAAAATGAAGTGTTTGGAAGAACCTAAGATTTTTATTGATGAAGAAGGGGATGTCTTGGGCATCCCCAAGCTTTGACGCTTGTACTTCTTGGATATTTCTTGGGGTGACACGGGTGTCATCCCCAAGCTTGAGCTTTAGTCCATTCTTCATCTCATTATATCATTATCTCCTTACACCTGAAATTTTTCTTTCACACAAAACTTCACACAATCTTTATTAGCAACATTAGTGTACTCAAGATAATAAGTCTTTGGGTTCAGTTTCAACACCAATAAACTTCCATTAAAACACAATCTACTATAGCACTTCCCTTGAAAAGCTAAATTTCCCAAAAAGAACCCAAAAAGGAATCAACAAGAAGCAAATGCAAATAAGGGCAGAAATCTGTCAAAACAGACCAACAGGTAAAAACCAATTTTTTCGAAGACCTTATGTTGCTCAAATCGAAAAGTGTTGAACTAAATAACGTTGGATAACAACCTGGTGAAGAAATAGAAAAAATCACAGCTCAAACCGACGTACAGAGATTTTACATGAATTTTTACAGCAAAGCACAAAGATCTGTTTCGGGACAACAACTTTCCCAAGCATTACTTGTCCCTCATTAGAGGTTACTCTTGGCACAAAAAGCAAAAAAAAAGGATAAGGAGAGGTTATTACTAAAACAATAACTTCCGAGACTCAACTAAAACTTTTGGGTTATCTCCCAATAAGTACTTTTCTTTAACACCTTTAAGTTAGGCATGATAATTTCGATGATACTCACATAAGAAATATGAGTTGAAGTAAAAGAGAGCATCAAGAAGCAAATTAAAAACACATTTAAGTCTAGCGCACTTCCTATGAATAGGAATCTTATACGCAAATAAATTCACAAAGAACAAAGCGACATGCATAGGAAGATAAAATGAGAGTAACTTCAAAACTTTCAGCAAATAGAGAGGTGTTTCATTGCCATGAAAACTTTTACAACCATATTTTCCTCTCTCATAATAATTTTAAGTAGCCTCATGAATAAACTCAACAATATAACTATCACATCAAGCATGCTTTTCATGATCTACAAGCACTAGAGCTTTATTATAAACATTTTCAAAAGAATCCTCAGGAACATAACATTCATCCTCCTTTAGTAAGCATGGGGGACAATCAAATATTGTAAGGGGTAAAGAGTTACTCTCATTAGAAGGTAGGAATGGGTATATCCATTCTTCCTCCTCTTGATCATCACACTCCTCCTCTTCTTCATCCAATGAGCTTCTAGTTGCAGCAATTTCATCTTTCATAGGCTCTTGCAAGGCATATGTCTCTTCCGCTGGTGGAGAGCATCTATTAAGATATTCAAGAATATAGCCATTTTCTTCCTTGTAATTATCAAAGAAAAATTGAAGTATATCATAGACCTCATATTTATAAGGTGCATCATCAGTATTTTCAAGCAAATAAGCTAGTTCGAATGCACCCTTCCAAGCAATAAATTCTTCAATTTGTTCCACATCATAAAAGTCATAATTTCCCTTAATAACATAAGAAGATATGGTAGCATCATCATTATACTCACATTGAAAAGGGAGGTGTTTATACCTCTTATAGCAACAAGATTTATCAAATAATAAGTAACATTATAAGTAGAGCACACATTTCTAGTAATGGTATACAATTTATCAATTTGTTCCCATAAGTGTTTCCCTTTTTGTGACAAGCGGTGTTCCTTATAATAATATTTTTGTTCTTTCGTGAACCCCCCTTGCCAATTAGATTCAGTTTCAAAGAAACCAACCATTGATAGAAAGCATGATAAAGCAAGACAATAATAGACCAACGAAAATAATAACTATAGTAGGAACTATTTTTTTGTATTTTTGATAAAAGAAACAAGCAAACAAAGCAGAAATAAACTAAGAAAAACAAAAAACAAAGTAAAGAGATTGGTTGTGAGGGACTCCCCTTATGAAGTTGTCCTTGACTCCCTGGCAACGGCGCCAGAAAAATACTTTGATGGCGCATGGTTGACGTGGGAGCTTCTTCTTCTTCAGTCCTCGGCAACGGCGCTAGAAAAATAGCTTGATGGCCCAAAATATATCGAGCTCGTTGGGGAAACCCAAGAGGAAGGTATGATGAGCACAACAACAAGTTTTCCCTCAGTTATGAAACCAAGGTTATCGAACCAGTAGGAGCAAGGAAACACCTCCAAGGTGTTGTTTCCAACTTGGAATCCTGCACAAAACAACCACAGAACTTTGCCCCCAACTTATAATGAGGTTGTCAATCTCACCGGTTTTGCTAAAAACAAGGGATTAAACATATTGTGTGGAAGATAGTAATAGCTTGCAGAAAGTAAACAGAAAACAGTAATAGTTGTAGATTGATGGTAAAAGAAAGGACCGAGGTCCATAGTTCACTAGTGGTGATTCTCCCTAAGATAAATGACATGTTGGGTGAACAAATTACAGCGGGGAATTGACAAACATCGAGAAAGCATGCATGCATATACTAATCATCTTGACTCCTATGAGATTTGATTGGGCATTACAACATTATAAGATCACAAATAACAAAGACATGACAGAATTAATAATAAATCTAAAATAGCATCTCAATATCCATCAGATCCCCGCAAACACAACGTGTAGGATTACAAATAGATGATCTTGATCATGAACAGAGCTCACAAGATCTAAACATGGTAGCACAAAGGAGAAGAACCAACCATCTAGCCACTACATGGACCCTTAGTCCATGGATGAACTACTCACGCATCACACTAGAGGCTTGCATGGTGATGAAGAAGGCCTCCAGGGTGAATTCTCCCCTCCGGCAGGGTGCCGGGAAGAGCTTCAGATCCCTCCCGATCTAGGGATGGAGATGACGGCGGCTACAGACTCTTTCGTGGAATATTGATCGGGTACTTAAGGTTTCTGTATCAGAGGCATCTTATAGGCGAAAGGGTTGGCCGAGGGGGTGCCCTAGGCGGCCACACCACCCCCTGGCGTGGGCCAGGCCTGGCCGCGCGGCCAGGTGGTGTGGCCGGCCTCTGTCCCCTATCCGTCTCATATTCTGGCTCCGTGTCCGCCTCGGTGAAATATTGACTTTGGCTTTTTCCCGTCCAATTCCGAGAATATTCATTTTCTAACTTTCCTGGAACCAAAAACAGCAGAAAACAGGCAGCTGGCACTGTGGCATCTTGTTAATAGGTTAGTTCAAGCAAGTGTATAAAAATACTCCAAAGTGTGGAGAAAACATAAGAAAAGTAGATATAAAACAAGAATGGAACATCAAAAATTATAGATGCGTTAGCAACGTATCAACCACCACCTGCTGAGAATGATACTTTTAAGATACCTACAAGAATTATAGATCGTGTTATGGATAACTACTATTTTGGAGATGGAACTGTCCATCCCGGTGATCATTTGCTCTTTATACACGAATTATGCGGGTTGTTCAAGTGTGCAGGTATTACAATAGATCAAGTCAAGAACAAGTTAGTCTCATTATCACTGAAAGGAAGAGCTGAAGAATGGTATAAGCTGCTGAAAAATGGTCAAGCTCTTAAATGGGAGGAAGTAGTACCTCTCTTTTATTCAAAATTTTATCCTCCTAGTGAGATTCATAAAGATCGGAATCAAATATACAACTTTTGGCCTCTTGATGGAGAGAGTACAACTCAAGCTTGGGGGAGACTGAAGTTACTAATGCTCAAATGTCATATTCATGAGCTCCCAACAATATTATTATCAATAACTTTTATGGAAGGCTTTCTCTTCATGATAAGGATCTATTGTATGCTTCTTGTGTTGGATCATTTACACGCATGGAAGAAGGAGCTAAATGGGATCTTCTAGACCGTATTCAAGACAGTGCTGAAGCATAGGAGAATGATAAAGGAAGAAAGTCAGGTATAAATTATGATTATGAATGCATTGAATCTTTTATGGGAACTGATGACTTTCAAAATATTAAAAATGCTTATGGTCTAGACTCTCAAACTAGTGCAACTTATTTTAAGGCTTTTGCTTCCTATATTAAAATTCCTAAAGAGAAATGGAATAAGTATCATGCACCTTATAAGGACATTGTTAATAGTGTACCTGCAAGAAATACTGAAGTTTATACTGCTAATCATGTTTTACCTGAACCTTACATTGAGAAAATGCCTTTTCTAGTTAAGATAAAGGAACATTCTATGATAGCTAGTATGGTTAATGAAAGTACAAATAAAGTTGTTGAACCTGATGAACAAGTAGCTGTTGAACCTATGATAGCTAACGTGAAAGAATTTATCACTAAATATGTAGAAGAGGGACACACTATCCTTTGTAAGGATATCCCTAATATTGTTTCACAAAGTAGTGTTATGAGAGCTAGTGTCCCTGTGTTTTCTGTTAGGATAAGTGATCGTTGCGACAATGGTTCATGTGATAGTTATATCGTTAAATTTATGCATGATACTAAAAGTTATTATGAGAGGGGGAAGACAGTTGTAATGCATCTTAATAATATTAAGTTTCCTCGCTTTATGCTGAAAATCTTTATGTTGCACTTGTTTTGCCTTCCTATGCTAGCAGTCCCTGGTTTCGACAATTTGTTTGCTTACAAAATTCCCTTGCATAGGAAGTTGGTTAGACTTAAACATGTGTATTTTTGCTTCTTGATGCTGTCTTTTTCTTCAATTCATATTCTTATGTGAGCATCATTAAAATTAGCATGCCCATCTTAATGGCTATATAGAAAGAGCTTTTTGGGAGACAACCCAATATATTTTTGCTTTCAGTTTGTTTTTATTTCTTTGAAGTCTTGGAAGTTATTTCTTCTGCAATAACCTCTCCTTATCCTTTTTATTTAGTTTTTGTGTCAAGATCAACCTCTAATGAGAGAGGAGTAAGATTTGGGGAAGTTGGTGTCCCGAAACAGAATTTTGTACCTCGCTGTAAAAATTCATGAAAAAATCTGTATGTCGGATTGAGCTGTAATTTTTTGTGCTTCTGCCTCAGGTTGTTATTTAACTTTTGTTAGTTTTGCACTTTTTGATTTGAGCAACAGAAGATTTTCGAAAAAAAATATCTTTACCTGCTAGTCTGTTTTGATAGATTTTTGTCACTCTTGCATTTGCCTCTTAAATCGATTTTCTTTTTGAATTCTTTTTGGGTGTTAGGAAGGAGTTGCTACAATAGCTTATGTTTTGATAGATTTTAGTTGAAATTGGACTTAAAAGGTTTATTACCTCGCTTACACTAATGTTGCTAATGAGAATTGTGTGAAAGAAATTTTCAGGTTATTGGAGAAAATGGTGTAATAAGATAGTGAAAGGTTTCATGACTCGAGCAATATGTGTATGAAGATATCGATGTTATTCAAGCGGTTGGTCCAGAAGAATCTACTAAATGCCAACTTCAGAGACCTGCAGAGTCCGTTTTCGAATAGGTAACAGTTCTGGTAAGAAAAGGTCCGCGAAAAATCTATCGAGTTATATTTTTGCAGTTTTTATCCAACAAGGAAGGCAATGAAGCAAAAGAGGGACGGAAATGGAGCCAGGGTGGCTCACCCCCCCCCCCCCCCCGCCAGCAGGTGGTGTGGCCACCCCGGAGTCCGTCTCCGACATGTTTTCTCCCAATACCTTCCTTATGTTGTAAAAATTCGTAATATATAATCGCCCGGACCCCCCGAGGTTCGTATATCGTGTTCTCGTCGTGTTTTCGCTGTTCAGATGTCATTTTAGGGTTCGTCTTCGGAGGACTACGAGCTGCAGTGCCGGCGCGAGCTCCATCGTGACTTGGAGTGGAAGACCTTCGTAGGATGGGTGGAAGAAGAAAGGATCACAGCTAGGCACGAGGATATGGATCAGAGCATCAAGGAGGAAGTGAAGGGCATGTCGGCAGGCATGAAAGGACAAGGACTGATACCTCCAATTCTAAACCTCAGTTCCTGCCCTGCAGCAGTGGAAGCTCTACGGGCCACTGATGAGTTTTACGATAAGTACCGAGTCTTGAGGAGAAAGGTGGACATACTACAAGAAGAGAACAACAGGCTCCGCAAGATCCTGGAAGATCATCTCACTTCGATCGAGAGAACACCACCACCACCGAAGTAATACAACTGGCTTGTCCTTTGCTAAAGAAAGGATTGGGCCACTTGCTGCATCTATTATTATTGTATTTTATTTACTCGCACTTTATTTATCTACATTATCAAAAACCTCTAAAAATCCGTTTGCTAAGTATTTACATCGAATTCCTGCTCCAAGCCACTCATCAACACCTTTTGCTCCTCGTTGGGTTCGACACTATTACTTATCGAAAATACTGCGATACACCCCCTATACTTGCGGGTCATCAGTTTGTTGCGTGTCCCTTCAGCCGTTTAAGAGGCCCTCTGCTCTCCTCGGGTGTGTTCACTGGACCCTCACACGCAACCGGCGAGGAGAGAAAGCCAAGAGGAGGCAGAGGTGGGAGAAGAGAGAAACTATCTAACGGTTTGCGTGGAGAGAGAAACGGGAGAAACATCTTATACTCCACATGATGCCGTAAAAATATGGAAGCATGTCGTGATAGAGAAGTTGAACGATACTCGAGAACCCATTGAGGGATTACGCTAACAGCCAGGTTGCGGTTTGCGAGAACCCCATGCTGCCTAGAGTCTACGCTGTTAGGTCATCTCTCTCATGTGAGAACCCACAAACATCTATAGCCTACGTTGCCAGGTCAGCTCTCCGGCGTGATAACCCGCAGACTGCTACGGCCTACGGTGCCACGTTTCCTACACCCGCGAGGAACCGCGTCCATGCATACCTACCGATGCCACATGCGCCGCCAGCTAAGCTGGCCGCTGTAGTAACCCGCGTCCGGATAGAGTTTAAGATGCCACGTCTGTGATCGGCGGCCCCCCACCCTGCAGGTGCGGAGGTGTGTCCCGCTGGGAACGGCACTCATGCAGCGAGATGCAGCCCACGGATGCTAACGGCGGGCCCATGTCGCGTGTGCGGCCCATCTTCCAACGACGCGGGGTACTCCGGCACGCGGTACACCTGTCCACGGTATGATTTTTTTTGCCTTGGCCCGCTATGGGTCTGGCCTCATGGGATAGCAGGGTTCCGTTGCGACTTCGTCGCATGTCCTCCTCGGTATCCATCCCATGTACGAAAAGAATCGGGATGATGCGGGTAGCAGTTTGAGCCAAAACAATTTAGCACTATTTACTTCGATAGCTTAGATAACATGTCCGATCCCTGGCATGTTGATCGAACTGCCAAGGGGCACCCAAATGACTAACTTACTCCACTTCACAACACGAGATGGCAGAAGTCGGACTAAAAAATATCGAGTTTCTGGAAACCCAGCCATAGCCAGCCATAGAGATCGGAGTGTTGGACCCAATCATGTGCTTGCTAAATACAGATTTACCTTCTCCATAGTTGTCATCTTCGTTCATCATTTTTTCTTTTGCTAATTCACACATGGATAGAGGTTATATGATTAGCCTAAAACTATTTATCTTTCCCGTATTGCGCTGCCAAAGATCTGCCGCCAGCTTACCAACCGTGTCGAGAGGTGTAGCCTTGCAGCCGGAAAGCTTGGGACAGGTTGGCACCAGACAAGCTTCCTGGTAATTAAACTGACAAGAATGGCACGATCCTTGCAAATTCAGAGGCAAACATAACCCATCAAGCCGTCCTAGGCTTTTTTTCCTTTCCTGCGGATCCCGGTTTCTCGTCGATGTGAACGTAGACGTGCAGTTTTCCTGCCAAGAGGACATCTCTGAGAGTCGAAGTGTCATGTGTCGCTGTCGAGATGGCGTTCACATTCTCCAGCTGCTCGGAGAAACTGTACGCACCGCTGCCTGCTGGGTAGACCGACACATATGAAATTATGAAAGGTTTTACCCGAGTTGCGGTTGTGGAGGGAAACACAATGAGTGGAGTAGAAATTATAAAAGGTTTTACCCGAGTTGTGATTGTGGAGAGAAGCGCAATGGGTGGAGTAGACGCACGAGCGACTGTGAACTTGCGATAGTTTTCCAAGCCAGCCAAGGCGCTGATCTGGCAGCCATACAGGTGTATGCAATTACGGACACAGATCGTTTGCTAGGTATAGCAGAGAAATCGAGAAAATCTGCAGCACGTCACGGTCATGTGATCGTGCAACAGTTTTCTGATGCTAATGCGCTAACACTGTCCACCATTCAACCTGTCCCCTTGATGATTGACTAGTTGCATGAAAATATTTGCATGGTATCTTGTCGTAGTGTAATTATAACTAAAGATAATCTTATTAAGAGAAATTGGCAAGGAAGTAAACAGTATGTTTTCTATGATGATGATGAGACGATTAAGCACCTATTCTTCCATTCTATATGGTCAATCATCCAAGTAGCACCTGGTTTATCTTCCACACGACCGGTAGCCAATATTTTTGGCAACTGGTTACATGGGATAAATGATAAGTACAAGATTCTGTTTAGGGCGAGGACACTTGACTTATCTGGTCGCTATAGCTATGCAAAAATAATAAGATTTTTAATAATAAGTTGTCTACTAACTTGCAGATTATCTACCGGAGTACAACTACTCTTCGTTTGTGGTCATCTCTACAGCGTGTAGAGTTTTGCTACCTATTTATGGAGAGCTGTACACGATCGGAGGATACGGCGATAGATATTTTTCCCAACTTGGATAGCAGCATGATTTGAGAATTGAGCTTCCTTCCTCTAGGCATCGAGTCAAACAATCTTTGTTGTAATGGTTGACTAGTTTTTCTAATTTTGGTTCGGTTGTTATTAACTGTATGCATCTTACTTATGTAGAGGCCGAGTATAAACATTACAATCCGTAATAAAGCGCCAATTTCTAAAAAAAACTCCATTTCCAAAAGGAAAAGATGAACTAGATGAGTTACAAGTCTAGGTGTTAAATTCAGAGTCTGCGACCCAGGCAAATAGTTTTCTCTTTCAATGATCGTCTTGACCGAAACGTAGACATTAAACTTTTTTCTTGCGAGTATACGTAGACATTAAACTTGAGTGAGGCAGATGGATGCTTTCTTTCTGTAAACACAAGGAGAGGATGGAGGTGATTGAGATCAGAGGCGGTTATACCTCAGAGTCTAGACGTACTCATAGTCTGCTAAGTTGGGAAACTAGGTACTATACGGTGTATTAGCGATGAATAAAAAGATTCACCATGTAGCAGCCATAAGCAGGATAGGCTTACGTGGCAAGTGGTCTTACGTCACGTCAGATGTCATATGAAAGTATGCAATTTACTAGTGCAGATCCCATCTGCAAGTAGGCAAGCTCCAATCGTGTAGGCGGACGTCGGACCTCATCCGCAACTGCAAGTCGGTAAGGGTGCGCATGGATTTTGCGCATCTAAAAAAAACTCTGACGAAAGTACGCGTGGACACAGCCTTAGGCTTACCCGACTAGTTTGGTTGCCTAAGAGAAGCTAAGCCTTAGGTGTTTGGTGCCTGAAGTTTGCGATTCAGACTAAATGGTAGTCGTTTGGTTACATGCATTTTGTACCTGATAGTGTTACCTTCTCGACTATATGACGAGCTACTAAGCTTACCCATCACAAGAACACCGCAGAAACCGAGTTTCAGAGAATTACAAAATAGGAAACAACTAATATAGTAGTACCAGATAATCTAAATACTCACGATGTTAGTGTTGCTGCACGAGTTCACGAACAACTGTGATGCAACGCAAGTTCATCAACTGTTAAATACCACCTCACAAAATATATAAACCTGCCATCGGTTCTGATACGTGCTAGCTACTCTAAAATATATACCATAGTCATTGATACGTTGCTAACGTATCTATAATTTTTTATGTTTCATGCTTGTTTTATATCTACTTTTTAATGTTTTGTCCATACTTGGAAGTATTTTTATACACTTTCTAGAACTAACCTATTAACAAGACGTCACAGTGCCAGTTGCCTGTTTTCTTCTCTTTTTGGTCCCAGAAAAGGAAGAAAATCAATATTTTCGGAATTGGACGAAATAAAAGCCAATATGCCTATTTTTCCCGAAGCAACACGGAAACATGAAGCAGGGACATAGTAGGGCACCAGGGTGGCCACACCATATGGTGGCGCGGGTTAGTCCTGGCCGCGCCACCAGGTGGTGTGGGCCCCCTGGCTGCCCACCGACCTTGCCTCTTCGCCTATAAGATGCCTCCCGATGCAAAAACCCTAAAGAGAAGAGCCTCCAGCCACGAAAAGTTCCACAGCACTGTCGCCATCGAAGGAGAGATTCGGGGGACAGAAAATCTCTGTTCCGGCACCCTGCCGGGACGGGGAAGTGCCCCCGGAGCCATCTCCATCGATCTCCACCACCATCTCCATCACCGTTGCTAATTTCCATGATGATGAGGGAGTAGTTCTTCCTCGAGGCTAACGGTTCTACCGGTAGCTATGTGTTCATCTCTCTCTCTCTCTATGCATGATCATATTGTGATCATGAGCTTTGTAATCAAGTAGATCTACCTTGCTACTCAAGTGCTTTAATAGATCTCTCTCCCCACGTGTGTGAAAGTGACAGCGTGCACACCATGGTGGCACTTAGGCTAGAGATTATAAATACTTGTTATGAGTTATATTTGGAGTTGAATGTTTCTATAAAATTGTGGTGTTTGTTGAAACCATCTAGAGCTTAAGGTGACAGTGTGGGGTTATCTAGATGGGGAAAGCCAACTTTGAGAAGTGATGTTATAGTCCTACCATGGATTAGAGTGCCCAACTGGAGATTAGTTCAGAGTCGTATCATAAAGATAAGATATTTATATGAGAGTGTTCACTAGTGAAAGTATGATCCCTAGGCCTTGTTTCTAAACATTGAAACACTGTTTGCAACTAGATCTGTTACATGTTTGCTTGCTTCCATCTTTTTGCCTTTAGTCTTTTTCTCCCGTCAAACTATTTTCTGGCACCGTTACCACTTATAATTATCCATACCACTTGTATTTCACTATCTCTTCGCCAAACTAGTGCACCTATAGACCTGACAAGTGTATTGGGTGTGTTAGGGATACAAGAGACTTCTTGTATCTTGATTGAAGGGTTGCTTGAGAGGGATACCTTTGACCACTTCCTCCCTGAGTTCGATAAACCTTGGGTAATCCACTTAAGGGAAACTTGTTGCTATTCTACAAACCTCTGCACTTAGAGGCCCAACAACTGTCTACAAGAATAGAAGTGCGTAGACATCATTCATCATCATCAGCAACACCACAACTAGCACCCCACCAGCACCACATGCCATTGATGGCTCCTTAGAGGCAGTGCTTGTTCATGAAAGCCATGAATCGGCTCATTCTGCGATCCGGGTTCATAGCAAGATATCTGGTGGCATGTGACTTGTTCTCCATGTGGTGGCTAAGAGCACGATGTATCGCAAAAATGTGATGGACCCTATGGGAATACGACCACCGTAGATTACCTTCATGTGATCATAGTCCTGAATGGGCTTGTTGATCAGGTCAGTGTCCTACGGGTGAACCTACTTGACAACATAGTTAAGTTTTTGTTCATATGGCTAGGAGCACGGTGTATCGCAAAAGGGGTGATGGGCGCTGTGGGAATATGACTACAGTAGATTACAGTCATCTGAGCATAATTATGAATGTGCTTGTTGATCAAGTCGGTGTCCTTTGGGTGAACCTACGTGACAACATAGTTAAGTTTTTTTCATATGCGAGCTTACGAACAAGTGAACATAGTGAAACAAGGACAATTTGATCCAACCTTGATGTGCTCATAGTAGTGCTCGTCATCCATCATCGTAGCTGATGTCTCCTCCCATCAAACTTTCTCAAGCCTTTTGATCTTTAGCACCTGAACCCACCTAACTCTTCAATGCCTCAAATGATTGTAGATTTGAGCCGCCTCAACTCACCGGCCATAGAACCTAAATACATCTTGTGCAAAAACTTCCATGTACTTTACTTTGAGGCCCCAATCCATCGAAATCCCCTTCTTGATCCGACACACCCTATTGAGGACTAAGGTGGATAAAGAAGTTGGTCATGTGATGATGTTCCTCTTCTGAATTGGGAAGTACCTATCAGACATTGACACATATCGCAGAGGCAACACTAAGGTTGCCGATAGATCAGGCGAGGTGACGTTCTCCTATGACACAAATCAAAGAACCATAGTAAGCAACAATCCAACACTTCAAATTAACATACCAACAAACTACAAGCAAATAAACCACACCTATCAATCTAACAAGCCCATATTGATACAATGAGGCATTGTCAAGATTGTTAATTGCTCTTCCATACATGTTGTCATGTCTAAGGGTATAACTGGTATAACAAGAAGAACAATATATTTAGAACCAATCGTCGTACCAACTATCGCCCTCATACATGGACTACACAACAGTGAACATCAGTTAGCACGGCCAACACTGTCATCTAGTTCTTCCCCGCACTACATGATGAAGCAAGAGATGCAAAATTTACCATACAACCTAAAGATCTACTATGAGCGACAACATGCTACTAGATCTAAACTATCACATCTAGGGTTAGATGTTACTTACATCAATTTGAACATCGGACGAGGAAGACGACATCTCGGAGAAGTGGTGGAAAAAGACTTGCCGTGGCGGACCTCCACCGTCCGGATAAGATGACGCCGCTTAACTGATCGTCGGTGAAGAGCTCGAAAGGGAAAAATAATTTTGTGGGATTCGAAGGTGAGACAGAGCGGTGTATATAAGCGAGAGGTGACCCAATTTCTACCACCGAAATTTTACGGACGTGGGCGAGCTCTCTCCATCTCTTTCTCGACGGGCATGTGCTTTCTTTTACCTAGCGAGCACGAAAATAAGTTGGCTCGGTGGAAACGGCAGATTCGGTCGTTCCTCCGGAGTCAGGTTGAGAGGTGCTTTAAGATCCGTGCAATGCAGAAATTCCTTGTTGTGTGCAGCCAAATACACCAAATTCTTCATGCCGGATGCGAGAAATGAATTTTTGGCCAACCAAACACATTCTAAGTTATACTACCTCCTTTTCAAAAGTCAAACTACGTAAAGTTTCTTTAGAAAAAATACAATACGAAATCCATATCCTTTGATACATCATGAAACATAGTTTGAAAGAAGTTCATATAACTCCCACAATCATTGGGTTTAGGGCTCCGCCCCCTCAACATTAAACTAGAGCATTTAGCTCCCACAACTATCCAATACCGGATATTTGACCCCTGAGCCCAGGAGAGCAGTTTTGCATGGTGGTTTTGTTTTCGTTCCCCCACCGCATCAGCGAGCTTGGCCATCACCTCCTGAGCCCAGGAGAGCAGTTTTGCACTAGAGAGGGCTCGTTACCCCCGAAGCGACAAGCAGCGAGGAGGCCCCGCTGCTGAGTGCTTAGGACCAGCATTGCCTCAAAGCCGGTATGCGAGTTAGACTATGACGACTAGTTACCAGCATTGAGTGCGGCCAGAGGTGTCCAGTTCGACTGTGTGGTGAGCTTGTCGACTAGATTCATCGCTGCTCGAGGACGATCATGGCCGCCCCCGCCCCGGTCCCCGCTTATGACCAAACTGCTCAACATGGATGGCTGTTGTTCTTCAGGATTCATCAACCACAACGGCTTTCTGTTCAAGGTGTACGTGTACGCAATCGCCCGATCGAAAGCCACACCATGTGCGCACACCGATACAACTTGCCGAAAGTGCCGGCCGAGCGGCTGCTGGACCTCGACACTAATGCCTCGGTGCCCTTCACTAGTCACCTCATCCATGCCCCAGCCCGGGTGGCTGGTCGCAGCAAAGGCACGCCTGATGGTCTACGGCCAGACTGAAGCTACCGGAGAAGCACGTCCATGAGCCACTTCTAGAGTCAACCTTATGAAACCACCCACGGCATTAACAAAACCGCTGCCATAACAACTTACGATGGGGGCAGGGGTTCAATTACCCGGTATTGAATAGTTGTGGGGGTGGGGTGTTGGGGGGGGGGGCTAGGTGAGCTAGTTTATAGATTATAGTTAAGGGGCGCTCCATCCAAAATCCAATAGTTACGTGGGTTATATAGACTTCTTTCAACATATTTTTACATGATATCCATATGATATCATAGTTTGTTCTAAAAGTTAGGTCGAACATTCCATAGCTTGACTTTAAAAAAAACTAAACCTTAAACTTTAAAGAGGTAGTAAGAGAAGAAAGGGTGCATAGAACAAGGCGTGAAAACCGAACCGGTACGTGTTGTTCCCCAGGAGGCGAGAGGCAGCGGTGACAAAACCCATCTAGGGTTCCTTCCCTCCGCCGGTGACGCCATCGGTCCGCTCCGTCTCCGATGGCCTTAGGGCCTTAGAGGTGTGACGGATCACGGCCTCTCGCCGGCGGGAGGTTTTTGTTCTTCGTTTAGCTATTTTCTCGAGTTTTTTTCAGGATGTTGAGGCGACAGCTACATCCTGAAGTCAGAATAAAGACCTCCCCGCTCTATCCTCGATCCGGTGGTGCGCCTAGCGCTGACGGAGGGCGCGTGGAGTTGTGTGTCCGACTGATCTCCTGGGATCTAGTCGTTTTTCGTGTTAATTTCAGATCAGTCTGTTCCAATATATTGATGTCATCATTGGCGATGGTTGCTGCTTTAGTGCGCTGGTTCTTTGGCACCTTAGCACGACGACTTTCCGTCTGTCGACTACAACAAGCTCTACTACGACAAGTTTTGGCTCCGATGATGGAGGGGCGAGGACGACGGCGCGCCTTCGACTCGTGCTAAT
This sequence comes from Avena eriantha, assembly GCA_910589775.1. Lineage (NCBI taxonomy): Eukaryota > Viridiplantae > Streptophyta > Magnoliopsida > Poales > Poaceae > Avena > Avena eriantha. The sequence continues at coordinate 561,723,371 of OU342743.1, forward strand.
GTTTGTAGTCTTCTCTAGGTGGTCCATCGACCTATTTGTAATTTTTATTATTTTTAGGTCTCTTTGTACTACTGTTGATGATTATTAATGGATCTGTTGAATTTCGCAAAAAAAAAAGTAGTATTCCGTTTTACAAAGGTGAACTTATCCATGTAGAATTGTAGATGCGACATGAATAATTATATTAAGATGGCAAAATGCTGCAAGAAAAAACAATGATTTTTCAGCTTGTTTAATCGTACCTGCAGCGGGCCTTCACGCAGGTGGCGCTTGCACCTCGTGAGCGGTATCGGCTCGCAATCCGACTGGCCGACCATGTTTACCAATTACCAGACCGGATCGGAGCAACTCCAGCTGGGTCAGCGAGTAAGTTCTGAAAAACCCAGCCAGAAACGACGACGTAGTGTCTGTCCCCCTCGGCTTGATCTGACCACGTTCCAGTAATCTACAACTCAGCTAAAAGAAAGTACCCGAGTAATATAGAACAACCAGTTGACATCTGAAGACGAACTAGAAGCCGAGATCAACCAGTCTGACACCAACTTGACGGTAATTAAGTAGTAAGAAGATTAATTAGTGGTGATAATTAACAGACAGGAACAGCGAGAGAGATGGCGCTTCCCGTGGGCGACGAGCCCATGTGTTTGCGTCCATCTCTTCCAGAAGCCCACGCCGCCACACGCATCCCTCATCCCTCGGCACTATATAACCACCGCCCCGTCGCGTGCAAAAAATAGAATCAAGCCTTAGCTTACAGCTTCCAACTTCAAGCGCGAGAAGCAAGCCTTAGCTTACACGTCCATCCATCCGTCATTCTTGTGTTTTCTGGTGGTGGTGGCCGTAGCATCCATTAATCACAGAGATGAGCGCGGTGTGCGCGAGGCCCTCAGTGTTCCCGGGAGGAGTCAAGTGCCAGCGGCGGGCGCGGGTGAGGGTGTCGGCCGTGGCGGCGGCGCCGGAGAGACCCGCGACGGCGGCGAAGACGACGATGTACGATGTGCTGTCGGTGGGGACGTCTGCGGGGCCCGAGGAGATCAAGGCGGCATACAGGCGCGCGGCGCTGCGGTGGCACCCGGACGCTTGCCCGGGCGGAGCAGACCAGTTCATGATGGCGCGAGAGGCCTACGAGGTGCTCTCCGACCCCGAGCGTAGGCGGGGCTACGACATCCAGCTGCGCTTCGGCGGTGGCGGTGGCGCCGGAGCCGGACACCGCGCGACGTGGGGCGCGGGGTTCGCGGACTGGGAGACGCAGCTTGCCGGGCTTCAGTGGCGGGGGGCGGAGGGGCCACGGGAGACGTGGGGGAGCAGGATGCGCCGCGCCGCAGCGGCGTCCAACTAATCGAACCCCCCGCGGCTTGCTCTGTTCGTGTACCTAGTTTAGCTTTGCTTCTCCTATCTTACGCCGTGTGTTTCGCCCGATTGGTGAAACACTGAAGTATTGAACGTACTTCCTCCCTTCAGAAATATAAGACGTTTTAGTTTTGTGTTGTATCTAGATATATTTTAGTGTATAAATTCGTAGAAGTTCGGGGTGAACCTGTATACGAAATAATGTCTAGATACATTCATTTCATAAAGCTAAAACATCTTATATTTCTAAACAGAGAGAGTAAGATGTTTCAAAATATTCAAAATATATACCTTTATGAAATGAATGTATCTAGACCTATTTTAGTGTGTAGGTTCATGTAGATTTAGAATAAACCTACGCACTAAAAGTATACACTCATATCATAAACATAAAACATTTTATATTTTGAAACGAGTACAAAAGTACGGTAACTTTTTTGTTGTGAATATTTATTTGATGCTAAAATAGCACGTGCTCAAGCAAGGTCTGACCTTTTTGTGATTTTTAAGTATTATTAATAAAATAATAGCATTACTATTTAGATTTATTGTTGTGAAGCATATTGTTTATTATGGCAACAATATTATTAATATCTGTATAGTTTTCCATAAATATAGCCAATCCCGATGACTCCCATAGAGTTGTATTTCATTTTTTAGTTTCAAACTACATATAGAAAGTAAAGTGCACACATTTTTAGCGCTATTACTTGTAGTTCGTTTCATATTTTAATGCCAACAAAGTTTTTCTCAATAAAAAGTTAAACCAATCTAGCAGACACATGTAAATTTCTCACCTTTTCCCAAGGGAAAATAAAGCATAATGTGTTTTAATCAATTTGCAACATTTCCTCTGATTTGGGTAAATTAGAATTAAGAAACAAACCGAATTATTTCTAGAAATACAATTAACATGGCTTAATCAACTAAGAAATATCTTTTGTTTGTCTTTGATTTTGCCACGGAATTCACACTAATTTATCGTAGGTCTAGACTTTTGTTCCATCTTTTGTTTTGACTGCGGGATGCAGTTCCAATATCTCACATATTGATAGAGAGTTAAATAAATATTGGTCAACAATTGGCTCCGTGATCTGTAACATCCCAAAACTTCAATCCAAGCTTATCAAGATCAAATCAAATTTGGGGTTAACAAAAACTTTTCCAAAGTTAATAGGAAAGCATTCATATGTGTGTGCATTTAAAATAGGAGTTGTTTTGAATTACCATGATTGAATGATCCAATGCTTGTAAAATGTTTCTTAGGTGATTTAAACATCATCTATATCATTCCCAAACTTTTCCTAAAGAAAATCAAATCAAAAAGAATTAAAGAGGAGGAATGGTCATTTTGGCAAATTTAACTCTCATGCCTACTTTGGCTATTCCTAGTACTCAAATTTTAATAGAAATAATTCTTGATCTTTGTACCCCTTGCTAGTACACATAATGAGGTATCAAGGCCCACCTTTGGATCTGCTAAAAACATTATGTTACTTATTTTAAATGCATTTGAAAATTGAATCTAATGCATATGCATAGATCACCCCTATTTCAAAACCCATCTATTTGAGCTCCACTTTCAAAACCCTTGCAACCAGAGATTGCCTAGCACTAGGGGATATCACTCAAAAAATTTGAACTCAAAATTCAAAAAGAATTTTCATGCGGCCATTTCATCAAACACATGGCAGGCAGAATCAAACACAAATAGCTAGCTCACTGTTTCTACAGGGTTTTGCCACCCAATTGACCACAAACACTCCCTCTGTCTCCACTTGATCAAACCATGCCATTACCACCCCATCCCCTACACCCTAGTGGCAAGGCCAAGCCATGCCGAGCACCACCTCGCCGGCCAACCTTGCTCTCACCCCAGCAGACCACCTCCCCCTCTCTCTCCATGTCTAGGAGGTAGCCAGCACCTCACCGCCACCCCCTGTTCCCTGCCCGAGCCAAGCCCCGCAGTGGACCACCGAGCACAAACCGTGCCCAGTGCCACCGCACCATGCCGAGCGCACGCCAGAGCGCCGCACCCGGCATGCGTGCACACGCCGCCGCTCGACCGCAGCCCGCGCCTACCGCTCCGCCACGACACAGGGAACACGACGGACACGCCCGTTCGCCGCCCAACGCACCACAGCCACCACGCGCCATGGACACCGCCGCCTCTGCCGCGCAGAGCGCCACATCGCCCCGACCGCGTGCCACCGCCCCTACGGCCGCATTTAAGCTCTAGAGCACTGCCAGGGAACCGCCCATCGATCGCCACCCCAGCCATGCCTCTACCTCGCCGTAGCCATGTCACCACCGTCGACCGCCCATCCCGCTCGGTCTCACCGTCGAGCCTATAAAAGGAGCCCTCCCCAGCCTCTCATCTCCACACCATTCCACTCCCCTCACCTCTCTGAACCTCACCCACCTCTAGCCGGAGCAAGGCGAGCTCCGCCTCGCCGGAATTGGAGCTGGAGCAGCCGCGGCAGGAGGAGAAGGGTGTCGTTGATTTCGACCGCCCCAAGATCCACCGCGACCACGCCTCGCCTCGCCGTCGTCTTCCACGTCGTTTGCCCGCCTCGCCGACCCTGCTGGAGCCCTGGTACGCGCCCAGCAGACCCCCACCGAGCCGCTAGGGTTCGAGCTCGTCGGCGACCTGTTCGTCGTCGACGACGACCCTCAGCCGTAGATTCCTATTCTAATCGCACGGCCCACAGCGCATGTACCATTTCACGTTTTAAGTGCCGCTAACACGCGGGACCCCCTGTCAGCTGAGCCCCACGCCACGGAGCGCCACTGGGCTGGCCCATTCCTTTTTCCGCGCTAGCCCACCTATTCAAATCTGGATTTTTCTTTTTAGTTGAATCTAGTTTCTATCCAGTATTTCAAAAATCAATTATGTGAGTTTTACAAATCCAAATAGTATGAAACCAATTTTGCCTGAAAGGTATGGAAGTAATCTACCCAATCCCGTTAGAATTAATTCAATTAGAGTTATAAATCTTTCCTAATAAAAATAAGAAGACAGAAGCTTTTGCAACTTGCAACATTTTTTATAAAATCAACCAAGTTAGCTTTTGAGTTGATTCCAACTCTCACAAATCACATTTTACCATATCTATCCAAATATGTAATAATAGTAAGGTTTACATGCAGTGAATTTGGACTAGTATCAAAATAATGCTATATAGGCATTCCTAGTCACTTTAAATCATTAAATAATGAACTTAAACCAAAGTAATATTGATACAACCCTTAAATCTCATTCCCACATGTTAGAATATGTGGTGAGGACATGTGTCCACATGATCCCATATTTTGGTGGTCAATATTAAATTTTAGTTATTTTTTCAATGAGTAGAAATTACTTTTCTAAAATAAAAAGAAGGAAACTTTTGATTTAAACTTGTGATGATAATAGATCATCAATTGTGTGTCTTAGAATGCTATCTAGCCTAGTTAAGTATTTTTTTGATGATTGTGCACTCCCTATGTATTTATAGACGATAGTACCGACCAAGCTCTCGAGGAGGAGGAGTTCTACCAAGAAGAAGAAGAAGAAACCTTCAATCACTGCATCAACCAAGGCAAGCTACTATTAGCAAGTTAGCACTATCTAAGTGCAAGCCACCATTAACAATGCCAGCTACTATTAGCAAGCTAGCACTATCCAAGATTAACCCTTGCAAGTTAGCACTTGTAAGTGTAGTACCTATCCAACTAGAATCAAACTAGATGGTTTAGCAAAGATGCCTTAAGCATGCTTTGATCACACCCCTTATTTAACTAATAGTACCCCAAGTCTTAGTTACAAGTTTTACCCTTCTTAGGTTATACAAAGTTCTTTACTTGTTTTGAAGGTAGCATAAAAAGTATAAAACTTGACCTATTTAGAACCCTTTAGATGTCATTCTATGGCATGAGATTGAACCCATCTTTTTTTACCTTAGTGAACACTCTTAACTTAGTAGTTAGAGTAGATCAAAAACTTGAGTCACTTTAGATGGGAATACTTGGTGAAAATGAATTATGAAAACCTTGGAATGATGAGTCATTCTATTGAGATGTTTTGACATGTGTTGAGAAACACAAAGGATTGATGTTGATGAAAATGTTGAGGCATGAGCCTTAACCCTTTTATAAAACTGATGGTTGGATTCGGATGCGATACCATTCCAAATTTACCGTACAACCACATTACCTGAATTGGGTAAGGCTTAGCTGGAAACTTATATGCATTAGTAGTAGTTCCCTCACGGGAGAGGTTTGAGCCGAGGCTACCTCTCAATGTTGTCCACCTATGCAGTGCCCAAGATGACTGATGGTCATGGTTGGGAGGCCATGCTCATAGGGGAGGTGCTTATACTAGGGTGTGTAAAGGGAAGGTTATGTTTCATTATCTGCATACTAAGTATGATGATTCAGGGTTATCCCTGACAGATGTATCGAATCTTATGGTGAAAGTGTACCACCTCTGTAGAGTGTCAAACTATTCGAATAGCCGCGTCCGCGGTTATGGACAGTTGGAATGGCCATACTGTTTCGTTGTCAGATGTTTTCTAAAGACTTTGAAAACAATGATGAATCTTGACTTGACCACAATAGGGTTGTGTTTATGACAATAGCTTCCCAACTTAAGTGATTTTAGGACTATACTTTATCATTCTTTTCTTCAGAACTCAGCTTAGGTTTCAAACTTAACTTGATTAGTTAAACATAGAGTTAGCATTTTTAACTTAGATTTATAATACTTGTTACTGGTAGTTTGCGAGTACTTAAAGAGTACACATGGCTTTTGTCCCTGGCTATTATCATGGCCAGACTATGAAGGGGATTATCAAGATGATGGTCAGCAGGACGACTATGATAACTAGGACTATCTGCCTTCGTCAGCATTGTCTGTGCCCCTGAAGATGGACCCCACCGCTACGCTATCTTTTATTTCCGCTGCTTGTTGTATTAAGACTGGATCATGAGATCTTATTTGTGTAAGAACCTTATGTATGGTTTGTAATGGATGATGTACTGTGATATCCAATCCGTTATGTCTCGCAGAAATGGTAATCCTGGGATTGCGAGGTATGGCATAACGGGCATCTGAGATTAAAAATCCGGGTGTTGACAAGTTGGTATCAGAGCCATCCTGACCATAGGAGACCCTAGTTAGAATGGACGTCACACAAAAACTTAGTTTCCAAACTAAAGTGCGTATTTATGAAAAACTATCTCCTCTCTTACCCTTGTGGATTCTTTATCAAAACTTCATGATCCTCAAAAATTCTTACACTACTACTTAAAATTTGACACACTTGATCACCTCACTAACTTCCTCATCCTTAATTCTTGTAGATGGAGACCCAGTTCAGCAAGTTTTACCAGTTGGGCAACGGAGGTCAGCTGATCTTCGAGAGGGATCTAGATTCACTGTCAGAGTTACTGGGACGCTCGCACCCGGAGTTTCTTGGAGCTCAACTTCTAGGACCCCCAGGAGGAGACCTACAGTGGCTAGTCACCTGTAGCATCCCAATTGTCTAACAATTGTAATGCTACTTGGTCTAGTAAGATATTGACTACTTCCTATATACAATTGTTGCATCATAATTATATCATGCTCATGTCATCATGCCACCTTGCATTTGAGCATCATATAAAACCCTGTTTCTTTGGTTCTTCTCTCATATGCATTATTAATTGTATTTGCCTCTTGATATAGTATTTGGTTATTGATATATTGGTTAATGCCCAAGTTGAGTTGGGGGCATATCTTTTATTCCACTCCATCACCTTTCTTTCACCACCTTATAATTCCACCATTCCTTTTACCATGGGCTTTTATTTTTCTTTTGGTATTTAATCTAGTTCATGGGAGATTGGATGGATCTAATTCTATCAATTATTTTGCTTGGCCTTATCCCACTTCTTGGGAATGCATAAGAATAATGCCATATTATTATTTTGTTTTCACCAAATAAATCATGACATTATTATTTTTGCATGGGCCATGTAACCACCATCACCACCTTTAACCCATTTGTTTTTCCTTTGTTTAGTGGTTCTTCTTTGTGGGATCATCTACATCATCTCTCTACCATTCCCCTCATTCTCATCAACACCTTTTTCTTTTATTTTTCTCCATGCATGATTCAAATGAGGGCATCTTCCCATACATCTTTTTCTTTCTTTTTTTCTTGGTTACTCCTCCACCTCATCTCATGATAATTCAAGCCCTCATGTTTCTCCTTTTTGGATTGAGCTTATCAACATGTATAAAAACCTAAACAACTAATCAAAACCCTAGCCTAGTTTGCCTCTATTTCTACCTAAACCTAGTTCTAATATAAACCTCACCTTACCTCTCTCCTCTCACCATGCCCATGGGCCCTCTCCCTGCCATGCATGGCCCACCTCAGCTCACCCCTACCCCTCTCTCTCTAACCCTAACCCGAGACCACCTCGCCTAACCCTAGCCATAGCCAACCCGAGCCCCTCTTCCCTCTCTTTCTCTATCTGCCGTGCCAGCCCCACCTCCCCTCCTCTCTTCCTCGGCCCCCCTGCAGCCCCTCTCCCTGTCCATGTCCTGCTCACGCCAAGCCAGCTCGAGCACGTGAGAGGAGAAGGAGGAAAGGGCCGAAGCCACCTTTATCTCTGTCGTGCCCACACGCTACCCCTTCCTCCCCCTCGCTTTTCCCTCCTCCCCACGGCTCCTGTGCCTCGCCCAGATCCGCCCAGGGGCCCTGCCTCCCCCTCCTTCCTTTCCACCGACGTCGACTCCCTCTCGCCAGCACCGCCAACACCGTCGTCCACCTCTCGTTCCTGCTGCCGTGCTCGTTGTGGAGGTGGTCGAGAAGACCAAGGAGAGCCCCCTGCTGCTCCCTGTATGCGCCGACGAGGAGGAGGAACCCCAGGAGCGCCAGTACCTGCGCCGTCCCGACAAAACCCTAATTCCGGCCAGCGTCTGCTACGTCGACGATCGCCCGCTCCTCTGCCCGAACCACCACCGCCAGCAGCCTCGCTGTAAGCCAAGCTCTCTCCCAGACACCCTCGCCATCGTCGCTGTTGCCTGGTCGCTCCGCGCGTTCCGTCGAGCGCCCTCGGTGCGCTGCCAGACGCTGTTGTCTGCACGTGGTACGCGCCGCATAGAGCCATACCTAGCCCCTTTACGCTGTCCTATCAACAACCACGCCCTACCGCACTGGTCACCGCCGCCTAGCGCGAGCTCCAGGTCCCCAGTTCGAGTCACCGCTCCGCGCCGCACGCAGATCTGCCGCCAGACGGTGGAGAAGATCCACAGTACCGCGGTTTTCCCCTTTTTGCAGAAAACCCCCTGTTCTTTTGCCGCCTCAACCCGCAGTACACGCGCGCCCACCTGTCAGCCGCCGTGGCCATCTTTCAGAAAACCCCCAGCCTGTTATTTCCTAAACCCGCGGTCCAGCCTACCCCCTCCTATCAGCCTCTGCGGGATCACCCACTGTCACATGGGCCCGTAGCCATCGGACCCACCTGTCAACCTCAGTGGCTCGGTAGCGCTGCGCTGAGAAAAACATTTCTTGTGCGCTGTGTGGCCCAATCAACCGCTGGCCCACCCGTCAGTGACTGAGGCTGGGTCGAGCTGGGTGACAAAAGTTTTTCCTGTTGCCTGTTTCATTTAAACCTTTTTCAAAATTGATTTAAATTCAAATTCAAGTCAGATTTAAATAATTTTTAAAATACAAATCCAAATAATACAAATGATATATGTTTTTGAATCAGAAAAATGTGAGGAATTCAAATATGCCATTCAAAATAATGTTTGAACACTTTAAATTTCGAGATGATTAAAATTACAATAAGATGCCCTTTTCTTAATAAATTAATAACTTTAATTTTATAACTCCAAATTTGACAAATAATATGTCTAAATCAATCAGCGCGACGAGCCCGTTCTATCTATGCAGTCCTTGTTCTGATTTGAAGCATGCATCATGTTATTATTAAAAATCTGAACTGTTTATGACAACAAAACTTGGTTAAATAAATAATAAAATGCTTTACTTCTTGTATCCACACCTCACCTTTGCCATGCTACTTTAATGCCATGTAAATTGTGCACCATTCATCATGGCATGCTTGTTTGCTTATCGCATTTTAATTCATATACTTGTGCATTTTATTTATGTTGGCCCTTGTTTGTTTGGTTCTCCTTCGAATAGACGCCCAGCAGGAGAATTACCAGGAATCACAGGAGTACTACCCAGATCCATCTCTCGCTTCGACTAAGCTGCCAGGCAAGCACTACCACATGCTTGCATACATACAGTACCTATTGCATCTATCTTATTATTGCATCATTGAGTCGCGATTGCATTAAATTGAATCCCAAGTACTGCATAGCTTTTACTTTTAAACCCCACCGAAGCTTGTTCCTCCATCCTATGAGCCATTACTATAGGAGTTGTTTGAGCCATGCGAGTCGTAGAAAAGCATGTGTAGGGTATGTGAGAGTCTGATGAATAACGAGGTACCTAAGCAACATAACCTGAGTAGTAATGGGATAACTAATGAAAGAGGCACCGGTGAGCGATATCTGCTATTTGGTTTTTCATGCTCACTTGTGTCCCGTAGGACCCGAGTACTTGATTCCTGTTCCTTGACTATTCGCACTATCCACATCCGGGAGACCTTATGGACCCCCCTGAGCCAGAGCTTGATTCATTCTTATTTCTTGGGGCCACGATTAGTTTGGGGCTTTATTACTATCCTGTACTTATGCCATGTTACTGCTTTATTTAAGATTGTGCGAGGAGCACCTGTACTATTTTGGATCGTGACATGTTTTCGCTGTATCGACAAGCCCAGTCACATTTTCGGGTTCCCAGTCGTTTACCGCCGTCCACAGAAACCTTGGGTCCGTCTCAGAGCCGGCCAACTTCATTGCGGGTAGCTTAATGGGGTGGCCCCCTGAAATATTTCCGAATCCTGTGATTGCTTTGTCGTGAATGCCTCGTTGGGTTTTGAGTTGGTTTTTCCGAGGTTGATCGAGTGTGTGTTGCTATTCGTGCACCCCTGTAGGGTAAATCTTTCTGAAAGCCGTGTCCGCGGTTATGGACGACTTGGAGCACAGTTTCTCGATCATAGACAAGTATAACTATCGTACCGCTTTTAATTTGACTAAGTACTTGACTAGTAAATAGTGCAATGCTCATGGAATGGTTAATAAAACTGCCAACGGATGATGGGGGTTGTTCGTCCGCTTCCTTGTTGGTAAGCGAGGAGGAGGATGGATCTGTTAATTATACTGTTATAACTGTTGTTCTTAATTCACGGACATCCGTGTATCATTGGTTAGGCGGATGGTTAGCGAGTATCTATAGAATTGCTAGATATTATCTTTTGCTGCAATTGCGTCACCCCAGGGTGTGTCCCCTTTAGCGGCATAAAAACTTGCTGAGTACCCCTAGGGTCTCACACGATAAATTGTTTGATTCAGATGAACAGGTGTACCCGCAAGATAGATACTGGGTGGAGGAGACAGATGATGTTGGCAACGATCATTCGGTGTAGAGATTCCGGGAACGGGGATCAGTGAGATCTGTGGGCGGGATGTGTTTATTTATGTGGCATCTTATGCCGATTTGCTTCTTATCCGTACTCGAATCTTGTTTTCCGCTTCCGCCTGATACTTTGATGTTTGTTGTATGAGGAGCTATCCTAAATTATTATCTCTATCTAGGATATTTGAATCTTGCCGTATGGCGTTGCAATATTTCTATTTCTTTTAGATGGAATGGCTCTGAGGACTGTTGTATGTGGCTTGCATACATACTCATTTGTGTATGTAGTTTATCCCTTCGCCTGCCGATTACGCCGCTCGTTCTTGTCCCGATGTCTGGAAGTGGTTAGGACGGCCGAAAGGTCTACCGTGAGTGGCCCTGGGCCCCACCGTACTATTTTAACCACTTTCGTTCATCCAGGCATGTAACTAAGAGCGTAATTCACCGAGGTAGTTACATCACCGCAGATCTTAGAGGAAGCATTGAAGCGCCAACTTCTAGAAGGATTCAGTTCTCCGTGAGAGAGAACAACTGGCTAGATGGATTAGCCAGGGCAATGCATGAAGCTCTCGCACGTCTATGTGCCCTCAGCGTCAACAAGACCCAAGGAACTCGTTTTGCCCACTATGCAAGACGTGACTTCATGGGACTGCCAATGGAAATGCTGGGCCACCCTGAGTTGAGGCGTCAAGTGGAGAACCTTGACTTCTTGCTTCATGACAGACAGCAGGAACTGGACAATCTCAAAGAGTTAGCCAACTAGAAACGTGCCATTGCCGACCAGAAGGCCCAGACTTTCGCACTTCTTGTCCAAGACCGTCAGTCTCTTCGCCGCCAGCGTGCCAAGAAGGATCGCACCATCGCCTGTCTTCGCAAGAAGGTGGCCGACCTCGAGAAGACCGTCAAGGAGCAGGAAGCTCAACTTGCAGCAAAAGAAGAAGAAGATGAGGGTGAAGACATCCAGGGAGACATGGATTCTTACCTCAGCAACAATGATGATTTCCTAGCGGAGGATGCCGTGGACTTCTACACCGATGATGAGGACTCCGACTTCATCGACGATGAGTAGATGCACTAGGGCATTGTCGTAGCATGAGATGTATCGATCTCAATGTATCTTAGCTTGCAGAATGGTTCTTCAAACCATCTGTTTTCCCTTTGACTGTTGTGGTGTGTGTTGTATCGTGTGCTTGCTTGCATGAATGAAAATGAAGTTAGTTGAAAAACCTGAGTCTAACTCAAAGTTTTAGCTTTGAAAACCCAAAACCATGAACCTTAGAAATTTCCCTCTTACCCCTATATCTCAATCTTCAGATGACTCATGGAAACCAAGGAGGGAGCAGCTCATCGCAGGACCCAATGCTGCAGATCTTGCAGAATCTCATAGCAGACCTTGAAGCCAGCAAGGCAGAACGTCAAGCCAACTTAGCAACACTTCAACAGATCGCCCAGATGGCCCTCAATAACCAAGGACATGGAAATCAGGACCACCTTGGATCCAAACTCAAAAAATTTCAGAACACCAATCCCCCAATCTTCAACCAATCTGAGAACCCATTAGATGCTGATGACTGGTTACAGACCATGGAGAACAATCTAGAAGTTGCAGGAGTTGATGAAAATGAGAAAGTGCTCTTCGCCACCCACTATCTGGCAGGAGATGCCAGAGCTTGGTGGAATAGCATCCGCAATATGAACCATGGTCAAGTGATGACCTGGGAAGCATTCAAAGTCAAGTTCAGCCGCACCCACGTACCACAAGGTCTAGTCAATAGAATGAGAGATGAGTTCTGCGAATTGAAGCAAGGAAGAATGACAGTGGTGGAGTACCATGACAGATTCCTGTCACTTGCCAGATATGCACCTGATGAGATCAACACGGAGGCCAAGAAAAGGAGAGATTCTTGAACGGACTGCATGATGAGATGCAGACTGTCCTCGTCAACATCCGTTTCGATGATCTCGAAGAGCTAGTCAACTCTGCCATCCAGATGGAAGGGAAGATTAACCAGGCAAACGACCACCGCAAGCGTCGTATGATGCAGTAGTCTGGATCCAACAGTCACCAGAAGTACCGTCTCAACCCTTCACCGGGATATGCACCAAGGAACAACCGACCCCCAAATTCTCGCCCAACCGTAGCGGAGGCAATGTGAAGTCCGGAGGAAACAATCAAAACTCCGGTAATACCAACAATTTCAACCGTGCACCTCCCAAGAACAACAACAACAACACTGCACCTAGAACTGGCAGCAATGTTGTGCCTGTCGCAGTCAAGGACAAGTCCCCTATCACTTGTTTCGAGTGTGGAGTGAAGGGTCACTACTCCAATGAGTGTCCCAAGAAGACTGCATCCAATGCCAATGTGAATGCCCCAGCTCAACAGCAGCGTCGTGTTCAGCCAGAAAGGAGATTTTCCCCAGGGAACCCTCACAACCGCAATGGCCGTCTCTTCCACATGAATGCAAAAGAAGACCAGGAAGCGCCAGATGTAGTGCTGGGTATGTTTTCTGTCAACTCAGTTTTAGCAAGAGTATTGTTTGATTTGGGAGCATCGCATTCATTTGTCACCAAAGAATTTGCATGCACTAGTAAGATTCGTCCAACCAACCTGAAGCATGTCATGATAGTTCAAATCCCCGGTTCAACAACCAAAGCTAGAAAAATTTGCAAAGCTGTACCTATCAGAATACACGCGATAGATTTTTATGCCAACCTAATTGTACTTGGAACCAAAGGTTTGGAAGTAGTACTAGGTATGGACTGGATGTCAAGGCATAAAGGATTGATAGACTATGCTAAGAAAGCCATCACCATGACCAGTAGTTCGGGAGTCACAATAGAGCATATCTCTGAAACCTTACCCCGTCAATTCAAGTGCAACCAGAGTGTAGCCTTGCCCACCATTGACCAAGTCAGAGTAGTCTATGAATACCCCGACGTATTCCCAGATGAATTGCCAGGTATGCCCCCGGATGGGGATATTGAGTTCATTATCGAATTAATCCTCGGAACCGGACCTATAGCCCAGAGACCCTATAGCATGAACCCATCAGAGTTAGTAGAACTGAAGAAGCAGTTGGATGCTATGCTAGCCAAAGGTCTGATTCAACCAAGTGCATCACCATGGAGATCACCAATGTTATTCATCGACAAGAAAGATGGAGGCAACCGTCTATGCACAGATTATAGAAAGTTGAACGATGTCACCATCAAGAACAAGTACCCTTTGCCAAAGATAGAGGACCTATTTGATCAGTTGACTGGAGCTCAGGTATTCTCAAAGATTGATCTTAGGACTGGTTATCACCAACTTAAGATCCGTGCAACGGATATTCCGAAGACCGCCTTTACTACTCGCTATGGTTTATACGAGTATACGGTTATGTCTTTTGGATTAACCAATGCCCCTGCTTATTTCATGAATCTCATGAATGAGATCTTTATGAATTTCCTAGATAAGTTTGTAGTTGTGTTTATCGACGACATCCTTATCTACTCCAAGTCAGAAGAAGAACATGAGCAACATCTGAGAATCATTCTAGAAACCTTGAGAGAGCATCAGTTATATGCCAAGTTCAGCAAGTGTGAGTTTTGGCTGAAGGAAGTAGGATTCCTAAGACATATTGTGTCTGCCGGAGGAGTCTCTGTTGATCCCACAAAGGTCAAAGATGTTGAAGAATGGAAAGCCCCAACCACTCAAACCCAAGTCCGTGCCTTTCTCGGATTAGCGGGATATTACCGCAAGTTCGTAGAAGGATTCTCGAGCATAGCTCGACCAATGACCCAATTGTTGAAGAAGGACAAGAAGTTTGAATGGACAGACAAGTGTGAAGCCAATTTCCAGGAGCTGAAGAAGAGATTGATATCAGCCCCAATTTTGGTCATGCCAGACATCAAGAAGCCCTTTGATGTGTATTGTGATGCATCCAAGATTGGTCTAGGATGTGTATTGATGCAAGAAGGCAAAGTCATCGTGTATCTGTCTCGACAACTGAAGCAGCATGAGCGGAACTATCCGACCCATGATCTTGAACTAGCAGCTGTAGTCCTAGCACTGAAGACATGGCGTCATTATTTGATGGGAAATCGATGTGAGATTTACTCAGATCATAAGAGCTTGAAATATATATTCACTCAGAAGGAGCTGAATATGAGGCAAAGAAGATGGATAGAGTTAATCAAGGATTATGACCTTGACATTCACTATCACCCCGGCAAAGCCAATGTGGTAGCAGATGCTCTTAGCAGATTGCCGTGTAGGCTTAACACCATGATCAAGGAGAAGCAACCCAGTTTGTATGAAGAGTGTGAGCAATTCAGGACTGAATTAGTTAGCAAAGGATTCCTAGCTAGCATTAAACTTCAACCCACTTTGATTAGACAAATCAAGGAAGCCCAGAAGGGGAATGAAAGTATCGACGGAATCAAACGTCGTATTGGTATAGGAAAGGTACCTGGATTCACCGAAGACAAAGAAGGAGTACTGTGGTACAAAGGACGTATCTGTGTTCCAGCAGATTCGGAGCTGAAGGAAGTTATCATGAAGGAGGCTCATGATACTCTTTATTCTATCCACCCCGGAGGAACAAAGATGTATCAGGATTTGAAAGAGCAATTTTGGTGGCACAAGATGAAGAGAGAGATCGGAAGCTACATCGCCAAATGTGACATCTGGCAAAGAGTCAAGGTAGAACACCAGAGACCTGTAGGACTGTTGCAACCACTGCAGATTCCGGAATGGAAATGGGATTCCGTCGGAATGGACTTTATCACCGGTTTACCTACTTCTAGTAGGGGGAATGACTCAATCTGGGTCATAGTTGATTCCAAGGTAGCCCACTTTATACCTGTCAAAACAACTTACCAAAGTGCAAAGCTAGCAGAGCTATACATTGCTAGGATTGTTAGTCTACATGGAACCCCCAAGACCATCGTATCAGATTGAGGAACCCAGTTTACCTCAAGATTTTGGCAGAAAGTTCAGGAAGGTTTAGGAACCAAGTTGAACTTCAGCACAACATATCATCCGCAAACAGATGGACAGACTGAGAGAGTCAACCAGATCCTAGAGGATATGCTTAGAGCTTGTGTGTTAGAATATGGATCAAAATGGGAAGACTGCCTTCCTTCCGCAGAATTCTCATACAACAACAGTTATCAAGCTAGTTTGCAGATGGCACCATTTGAATTCCTTTACAGAAGAAAGTGTCGTACCCCTTTGAATTGGTCACAAGTAGGAGAGAGTCAGATCTTCAGACCCGACATTCTCCGAGAAGCAGAAGAGAAAGTTCACAAAGTCCGTGAGCATCTCAAGACCGCTCAATCCAGACAAAAGAGCTATGCTGACAAAAGAAGGAGAGACCTGACTTTCAATGTCAGAGATTTTGTATATCTCAAGGTTTCACCCTTGAAAGGAACTCAACACTTTAGTCTGAAAGGAAAGTTAGCCCCCAGATATATCAGACCTTTCAAGATTCTAAACCACCGAGGAGAAGTATCGTATCAGTTTGAACTGCCTGAAGAGATGTCAGCCATCCACAATGTGTACCCCCAAGCTCTAAGTATCGTATCTCGTTACTTCGCAAATGCCTGGAAGTGCCTGAGAAGACTGAAGTTTTCAACAACATCGATCACAGAGCTGTGGAAATCAACAAGGACTTGACCTATCGAGAAGTACCCATCCGTATCTTAGAAGAAGCCTACAGAACCACCAGGACCAGAAGTATCAAGTTTCTCAAGATTCAGTGGAGCAACCATACCGAGGAGGAAGCTACTTGGGAGCGAGAAGATTACATTAGGACGGAGTTCCCAGATCTCTTTAGTTCCTAGTTTTCTTTGTAAATCTCGGGACGAGATTTTGTTTAGGGGGGGGGGAGGTTTGTAACATCCCAAAACTTCAATCCAAGCTTATCAAGATCAAATCAATCAAATTTGGGGTTAACAAAAACTTTTCCAAAGTTAATAGGAAAGCATTCATATGTGTGTGCATTTAAAATAGGAGTTGTTTTGAATTGCCATGATTGAATGATCCAATGCTTGTAAAATGTTTCTTAGGTGATTTAAACATCATCTATATCATTCCCAAACTTTTCCTAAAGAAAATCAAATCAAAAAGAATTAAAGAGGAGGAATGGTCATTTTGGCAAATTTAACTCTCATGCCTACTTTGGCTATTCCTAGTACTGAAATTTTAACAGAAACAATTCTTGATCTTTGTACCCCTTGCTAGTACACATAATGAGGTACCAAGGCCCACCTTTGGATCTGCTAAAAACATTTTGTTACTTATTTTAAATTGCATTTGAAAATTGAATCTAATGCATATGCATAGATCACCCCTATTTCAAAACCCATCTATTTGAGCTCCACTTTCAAAAACCTTGCAACCAGAGACTGCCTAGCACTAGGGGAGATCACTCAAAAAATTTGAACTCAAAATTCAAAAAGAATTTTCATGCGGCCATTTCATCAAACACATGGCAGGCAGAATCAAACACAAATAGCTAGCTCACTGTTTCTACAGGGTTTTGCCACCCAATTGACCACAAAACACTCAATCTGTCTCCACTTGATCAAACCATACCATTACCACCCCATCCCCTACACCCTAGTGGCAAGGCCAAGCCATGTCGAGCACCACCTCGCCGGCCAACCTTGCTCTCATCCCAGCAGACCACCCCCCTCTCTCTCCATGTCTAGGAGGTAGCCAGCACCTCACCGCCACCCCCTGTCCCCTGCCCGAGCCAAGCCCCGCAGTGGACCACCGAGCACAAACCGCGCCCAATGCCACCGCACCATGCCGAGCGCACGCCAGAGCGCCGCACCCGGCATGCGTGCACAAGCCGCCGCTCGACCGTAGCCCGCGCCTACCGCTCCGCCACGACACAGGGAACACGACGGACACGCCCATTCGCCGCCCAACGCACCACAGCCACCGCGCGCCATGGACACCGCCACCTCTGCCGCGTAGAGCGTCACATCGCCCCGACCGCGTGCCACCGCCCCTATGGCCGCATTTAAGCTCTAGAGCACCGCCAGGGAACCGCCCATCGATCGCCACCCCTAGCCATGCCTCAACCTCACCGTAGCCATGTCGCCACCGTCGACCGCCCATCCCGCTCGGTCTCACCGTCGAGCCTATAAAAGGAGCCCTCCCTAGCCTCTCATCTCCACACCATTCCACTCCCCTCACCTTTCTGAACCTCACCCACTTCTAGTCGGAGCAAGGCGAGCTCTGCCTCGCTGGAATTGGAGCCAGAGCAGCCGCGGGAGGAGGAGAAGGGCGCCGTTGATTTCGACCGCCCCAAGCTCCACCGCGACCACGCCTCGCCTCGCCGTCGTCTTCCACGTCGTTTGCCCGCCTCGCCGACCCTGCTGGAGCCCTGGTACGCCCCCAGCAGACCCCCACCGAGCCGCTAGGGTTCAAGCTCGCCGGCGACCTGTTCGTCGTCGACGACGACCCTCAGCCGTAGATTCCTATTCTAATCGCACGGCCCACAGCGCATGTACCGTTTCACGTTTTAAGTGCCGCTGACACGCGGGACCCCCCTGTCAGCTGAGCCCCGCGCCACGGAGCGCCACTGGGCCGGCCCATTCCTTTTTCCGCGCTAGCTCACCTATTCAAATCTGGATTTTTCTTTTTAGTTGAATCTAGTTTCTATCCAGTATTTCAAAAATCAATTATGTGAGTTTTACAAATCCAAATAGTATGAAACCAATTTTGCCTGAAAGGTATGGAAGTAATCTACCCAATCCCGTTAGAATTAATTCAATTAGAGTTATAAATCTTTCCTAATAAAAATAAGAAGACAGAAGCTTTTGCAGCTTGCAACATTTTTATAAAATCAACCAAGTTAGCTTTTGAGTTGATTCCAACTCTCAAAAATCACATTTTACCATATATATCCAAATATGTAATAATATTAAGGTTTACATGCAGTGACTTTGGACTAGTATCAAAATAATGCTATATAGGCATTTCTAGTCACTTTAAATCATTAAATAATGAACTTAAACCAAAGTAATATTGATCCAACCCTTAAATCTTATTCCCACATGTTAGAATATGTGGTGAGGACATGTGTCCACATGATCCCATATTTTGGTGGTGAATATTAAATTTTAGTTAATTTTTCAATGAGTAGAAATTACTTTTCTAAAATAAAAAGAAGGAAACTTTTGATTTAAACTTGTGATGCTTGTGATGATAATAGATCATCAACTGTGTGTCTCAGAATGCTATCTAGCCTAGTTAAGTATTTTTTTGGTGATTGTGCACTCCCTATGTATTTATAGACGATAGTATCGACCAAGCTCTCAAGGAGGAGGAGTTCTACCAAGAAGAAGAAGAAGAAACCTTCAACCACTGCACCAACCAAGGCAAGCTACTATTAGCAAGTTAGCACTATCTAAGTGCAAGCCACCATTAACAATGCCAGCTACTATTAGCAAGCTAGCACTATCCAAGATTAACCCTTGCAAGTTAGCACTTGTAAGTGTAGTACCTATCCAACTAGAATCAAACTAGATGGTTTAGCAAAGATGCCTTAAGCATGCTTTGATCACACCCCTTATTTAACTAATAGTACCCCAAGTCTTAGTTACAAGTTTTACCCTTCTTAGGTTATACAAAGTTCTTTACTTGTTTTGAAGGTAGCATAAAAAGTATAAAACTTGACCTATTTAGAACCCTTTAGATGTCATTCTATGGCATGCGTTTGAACCCATCTTTTTTTACCTTAGTGAACACTCTTAACTTAGTAGTTAGAGTAGATCAAAAACTTGAGTCACTTTAGATGGGAATACTTGGTGAAAATGAATTATGAAAACCTTGGAATGATGAGTCATTCTATTGAGATGTTTTGACATGTGTTGAGAAACACAAAGGATTGATGTTGATGAAAATGTTGAGGCATGAGCCTTAACCCTTTTATAAAACCGATGGTTGGATTCGGATGCGATACCATTCCAAATTTACCGTACAACCATATTACCTGAATTGGGTAAGGCTTAGCTAGAAATTTATATGCATTAGTATTAGTTCCCTCATGGGAGAGGTTTGAGCTGAGGCTACCTCTCAATGTTGTCCACCTATGCAGTGCCCAAGATGACTGATGGTCATGGTTGGGAGGCCATGCTCATAGGAGAGGTGCTTATACTAGGGTGTGTAAAGGGAAGGTTATGTTTCATTATCTGCATACTAAGTATGATGATTCAGGGTTATTCCTGACAGATGTATCGAATCTTGTGGTGAAAGTGTACCACCTCTGCAGAGTGTCAAACTATTCGAATAGCCGCGTCCGTGGTTATGGACAGTTGGAATGACCATACTGTTTCGTTGTCAGATGTTTTGTAAAGACTTTGAAAAGAATGATGAATCTTTACTTGACCACAACAGGGTTGTGTTTATGACAATAGCTTTCCAACTTAAGTGATTTTAGGACTGTACTTTATCTTTCTTTGCTTCAGAACTCAGCTTAGGTTTCAAACTTAACTTGATTAGTTAAACATAGAGTTAGCATTTTTAACTTAGATTTATAATAGTTGTTAGTGGTAGTTTGCGAGTACTTAAAGAGTACTCATGGCTTTTGTCCCTGGCTATTATCATGGACAGACTATGAAGGGGATTATCAAGATGATGGTCAGCAGGACGACTATGATAACTAGGACTATCTGCCTTCGTCAGCATTGCATGTGCCTCTAAAGATGGACCCCACCCCTACGCTATCTTTTATTTCCGCTGCTTGTTGTATTAATACTGGATCATGAGATCCTTATTTGTGTAAGAACCTTATGTATGGTTTGTAATGGATGATGTACTATGATATCCAATCTGTTATGTCTCGCAAAAATGGTAATCTTGGGATTGCGAGGTATGGCATAACGGGCATCTAGGATTAAAAATCCGGGTGTTGACATGATCCAAGCTCTAACTCATGCACCAATCCAATATCACATGATTGGATAAATCGATCCAATAGTGTATTTATATTTTTCCTTTTAGTGTTTTATTTTAGAATAACCTTTTTGTTGAATAACATTAAGAATTTATACGCATCTTAGTAACTTTTGGTAGCTTTAAATGCATTTTACATTTTATTCTATAATACAAGTCATAGAACAATCCATAATAATGCATCACTTGGAGCTTTTGAATGCATGAATCGTCATTCAACACAAGGAATAACCATTATAACTGATTATTGAAGAAATCATAATAGGCTTCATTTAGTTGTAGGTTTGACATGAACACAGTTTGATTGAGAAAAATATATACAAATCACAATGGGCGGGTGATATATATTTGTATACAAGAAAACTTTTAAATCATACACACTAATTAGGCATGTTCATTCAGATTGCAAAATTAATAAATGGAAAAAATTAATTCTCTTATAGCATACATGTATCACATGAAACCATCACAATAGCTTCCTTGCTCCATAAATGGTGGACCGAGCTGCTTTGGCAACATACTATATGGAATGCATTGAACGGACGAGGATTACATTGGAATAAATATACAATATTTGCTCGAAAAGAAGCATCGAATGCACTAAATTAATGGTCTTGTACCATGCAAACATGGAGATAAAGTCAACTCCAAAGTAAAAAGAAGCGGGAATAAGCCCGTTTGCTATGGTAGAAATATATCAACCCTCTATGAGATTAGAAGGACAAACAACTCTTACTGGACTTTATGCATGCTAGGAGTAGTTGCGCCCGTGGATAAGTTATGTAAGAGAATGTTAGTAGACCGAAGAAACTGCATTTGGTGTTCAAACTAATTACAACTTTCTAGCACTTAACATGCTTAAATTATACTAATCCATACAAGTCGTAGATTGAACCATGCAAAATGAGTTAGGAATTAATATACGTCTTAATAAAAAAATATGGTGAACTTGTACTTAACAAAGATCTAACGATCCCGTGCGCAAGCTTGCGAAGGTGCTCACATTTGATGATGTATATTAACGGTGATTGAGGTAGAAAAATGGACCTCATGTGTTGCGAAGGTGCTAAACCGTTATTATTCAATACTAACATTTTTGTGGTTGGTCCAATTTTTCTCCTAACTCGATGGCCTTTTCTTTTTAATTTGTCTTTGAATTTCTAACATAAAAAATGTCATTCCTTTAAGATAAAAGTTGGATTACCGATGAAACTAGTATATAATATCATAAAGGGTTGTGTGATGCAAAGATTAGCAAGGAAGATACTTTTTATGATATTGAGGCGCCAAATAGGAAACCTTGAGAAACTTTTAACTGGAGAGATGAAGAGAGGTTTGTGGAACATATAGTGTGGTTTATTTTGGAGGTATTACTTGAGATTTTCTTTTATGCTGGGAAAGTTAAACAATGGAGATTTTTTGTGAATCACGTGCCAAGCAAAAGATCGTGTTCAAGTACAAATTTACTACTCTCTCCGTTTTAAAATATAAGATGTTTTAGCTTTGTGAAGCTAATGAATCTAGACCCCTTTTAGTGTGTAGGTTCACTTCGAACCTCTCCGAACCTACGTACTAAAATGGGTCTAGATACATTAATTTTACAAATCTAAAACATCTTATATTTTAAAACAGAGGAAGTATCTCCGTACGTGTCAGCCGTGTCATTTTCTTTCTTTTGCTAATTCGCTCTTCGATAGAGAGGTTGGATCATTAGCCTAAAACTATTGATCTTCCACGTACGCGTAGCTGCCAAAGATGTGTCGCCAGCTTATGTAGCGTGTCGAGAGGACGATAGGTGTAGCCGTGTAGCTGAAAAGCTTCAAAATTGGGACAGGTCGGCACCGGACAAATTTCCCGTTGATTAAACTACAAAAATGGATCGGTCCTTTGCACCCCTGTCACAGTACGGAGAATAGCAGCCCAAAGATAACATCAGCAACATGCCGTTGATCAGTTGATGTGAACGTGGACGTACGTGCAGATTTTTCTGCAAAGAAGACGACGTCTCCAACTCCAAGTGTCATGCGTCGCTGTCGAGATGGCGTCTACGGTCTCCGGGTTGCTTCCTCTGAGAAGCCGTACGCGCTGCTACTGCTAGGTAGACAGACGCATCTGGATCATCTGGAAGTTTTACCCAACTCGTGGAGAGAAATGCAGTGAGCAGTAGCGCAGATGGGTAGACGCACGAGCGGTTGTGAGCTTGCGGTAGTTTTCCAGGTCTTTTTTTAAAAGGAGAGTTTCCAAGGGCCTGGAAGCATTATATTAAACATAAACAGAGGAGGAACACAGTGTTACAGAAGACCCCATAAGATGCGAAGAAAACATAGCCTCCCAATATATGTGGATAAGACCCCACTGAAGAATAAAGGATGAAAAACTGGTCCCTCCCTATCTCCTCTGCCGAGCCGGGGTCAACTGCACCGCCATCGAGCACCGCCACGGGGTTGAAACCACTTGCTTCAATGCCGATGTTGGGCGCGGCCGCTGACCCGAAGAGAGGCCTCCGATGGAGGTTGAAAGGATGCCGGAGCTCACCGGCTTTGACAGACGGCACACAGTCGTCAGGATAAAGCTCGCCGATGCTGCTTCTAAACTCCGGAAATCCCTGACGCGGGAATCCTCGAAAACACCGTCGAGGTCGAACGACCCGCACTTCCGAGAACTACTCCTGCCACGGGTGGGTGAAGGCGGGCAAAGAAGGTCAGAGTAGCGAGGAATCCGACGAAAGGGGGAAGACCGAAACTCCCCCAGGTGTCCTGAGCAAGTCTTCCGCGCGCTGCCATCAACGATCTCTCCCACGCCACCACGGCCGGCCGAGAGAATCAGAGGAAAACAGCAAGCATCCAAGCTGATCAGAGCACTAAGAATGCGCTTATACTGAGGTTTCGCTTGGAGCGGCACCGCCGGCGTCTTCAACCGCTGAAGCACGCCGGGAACCATCCACCACGGCCTCCCGCCGCCGCGCAGATGCGAAGGGAGACAGCAACCTCCCTTCCTCCACCCGCAGATGCAACCACGCACGATCCCCTACACCCCTCGCCGCCACGGCCGGCCGAAAGAGGGGGAGCGGGCGAGCCACCATCACTGGGGAGAGGAGGCCAAAAGGGGCGGCGACCAGCGCACCGGCGGCCAGGAACCCCCCACCCTCCCTCGCCACCATGGCCGGCCGAGGAGGGGGGTAAACCACACGGAGCCCGGAGCCACCCAGGAGGGGCCTTATTGGGAGCGAGGGCAGCACACCACAACCACCGCGCCGCCATCCAGACAGCCGAGGGGATGAGCTTCCACCATCGACGGAGTCGGCCCCGAAGATCCGACGAAAGACCCCTGGCACAAGGCCAAAAACCGGCAAAAAGCCAAACGCAAAACCTACTATCTACAGGGGGGCTCCGGCGCCTCTCCTCCGCCGCTCTCCACCGGCCACGCCGGCGAGAACGGCGTCGGATCGGCCCGGAGCAGCCGGCGGCGGCGAAAGCGACTGTAGCATGGAGGGGTGGGGGAAGAGATAAGGTGGGGGGGAGGGGGGGTGCCTGGATGAGATATGTGGTGCTCCGGTAGTTTTCCAGGTCAGCCAAGAGTGATCCAAGGCTCCAAGCTAAGCCCTGGCAGCCATACAGGTGTGTGCAATTACGGTCACAAATCGTTTGCCAGCTAGAGTAGATAATCGAGCAGCACGTCCGTCCCGATCATGTGACCCTGAAACAGTTTCTGATGTTACTGCGCTAACACTGCTGGCCATTAGATCGGTTCCCCTGCTGAGTTGCTCATTGACTACTTGCATGATTCCATCTCCACTGGCCTGCAGCTACTCCGTTTTCTTAAAGGACCGTCTCTCTGTGAGCTACAGATCCATGTGTTGAATTCAGAGTCTGAGATTCGGCCGAATAGTTTTCTCTTTCGATGATCCCGACTGAAATGTACTCCTAGAGTACATGTTTATTTTTTGTGAGGCAGACGGATGCCTTCTTCTAGAAACACAGGAAGAAGATGGAGGTGGTTGAGATCGGACGGCAGTTACTTACTTCTAGTATGCTCTTTTTTCGATAAAGACTCCTAGCTAGCTAGTGTGCTAAGTTGGAAACTACATACAGTATGTTACGTATTACCCAAGAATAATTAGATTCACCGCGAACTATAGACGTAAGCAGGAGCTTTACCGGCAATTGGGTCCTTGCGTCACGTCAGAACCCATCTCCAAGTTGGCAAGTTTCAATCGTCTTGGCGGACGTCAGATCTCATCCGCAACTGCAAGTTCTAATCCTCTAGAGGCGGCGGTTCTTATCCATGTACAGTGGATTGTACGGTACGAGTAATTAACGATGGCAAAACCACGGGCGCGCGCGCGGCAACGGCATGGTAATTTAAATTTTAAATTCGTCTAATAGCATCAACATGGAGGTTGCCCTCACCTAACCGAGCCGCAGTTGATGATGGGTTAATTAAGCTGAGACCCTATCTGATCGAGATGATGCACAAGCGAGATAGTCTAATTGTTGTTTGGAATACTGGGTCTATCAACAAAGTGAGCTGCTAAAAACGGACTTGTATAGGAGTACTTAACAAAGCAATTATTTGTGAAGATGTTCGATGACGCATAGTTCTTTAGTCGGCGGTGAACGCCATGTCACCACCGAAGTTAGCCAACTAGTATATCTGTATGACATCTCTAAGAGCTCTAAGCTCCCTAACTTTGAGCGCCTACGGATGATTGGAACGTAGTTTTGCCTACCAGCTAGTGTGTTAGCGCTTATACAAGTCTCGAGCATTAAAATTTGAATTGTACTGTTTCTCTCACTTTTAGATCTGCACAATTAGACTCCTGACTCATTGATAGTTGACTTTACAATATATGTTTTTTAGGCTTAACTGGTGTGCCCACATCCAATTTTTGTAGCCTCACAACAAGTGCATAACTGGACACTGGTCATTTTTCCGGTTAAAAGTTCTACCATAGAAATATTTTAATTATTAAAGATGGGTAGATTAACTATATTTGGATTAGGATTAGAATTTGTATTGGTCAGAATTTTTTTTGGCAAAATTTCTGCCGTAGTGATATTTTACTTGCTAAATACCACTCGGCAAATTAGTTTTTTGTTTAAATTAGAATACTAAATGGAAACATATTGTATTTTTCATACAATACACGTTTCCTGCCAGATGGGTCCCATATGTCGGTGTGTTACCGACTCACTGCTGATGGAATTGGGACTATGTGGTTGCTCGGGCCGTGTCCCACTGGATGGGGCCCACCTGGTAAACCGTTGGTGGAATTGGGGCTCTGTGTTGCTCAGGATATGTACTGCTAAAAGGGGCACACCTCCTCGTGTGTTGCCGCTTCGCTGCTCGTGAAAATGAGGTCAAATGGTTGCTTCGCCTGTCAATGTTAGGTTCAGCTTACCTGGTAGCGTATTATTGTTTTCTTTGCCGATGAGCCTATCTGAGTGGCTTCTACGTTGGTCGCACTGCGACGGGTCGCTTGTGGCCATCTGTGTCCTACGTAGATGCGAGACACATGCCATGGGATCGATACACTGGTGCTTTGACCGTTTGGGACGTTTTTCTCCTATTCTAGGCACGACCGCTTGCGTTCTCTGGGGTTATCTGTTCCTCACACTGGTTCGTTTCCTCTTTTCTCTGGTCTGGATTTTCTTTCACTATGTTATGGTGGTTGGCTCTAGCCAGTGCTTTGGTTTGCGGATCATGATCTCTATTGTAGTAGTTGGCGTGTGGTATGTGGGGACACATGCCTGGACGAGCCGTGTAAGTTAATATGCATATTATGGGCAAGCCCTCGCCACGACAAAAAGAATATTATAAGAACAATCCTGACAAAAAAAATTAAACGTTAACACTAGAGAACGGCGCGACAAAGCGTGCTAGGTCCATCTAGTAAGCTCTATCTCGGGAGAGAAATCCCACTAGAGAGACCTAGCCGATGAAGATGAACCCGTTTCTTCGCAAGGTTGATCTCGTCCCCCATGGTGGCGCCGCGGAAGCGGGGAACCCTAGATTTACGTGTAGAGTGTGGTTGAATCTTTTCATGGTTACGTTTGGTTGTTATTATCGACCATGTTACAACATGATGATGTTACAACAATAGAGTTACATAGAGAAAGGCGCAAACTTTTTCTAGGGTGAAAATCTGAGATCTTTGATCGAGCGGCGACGGTGCTTATGCCATGTTTTCTACTTAGAGGCATCAATTTTGGAGAATTTGGACTCTAGATGTTTGTATTGGCGGTGGTTTGTGTTGTAGCTATAACAAATTGATCACTATAGTGTGGTCTTTTGTTTTTTTTGTTGTTCTTCCTTTTCCTTATTGTTTAGGGCCATGTGCATCCGCAATGTCTTTAGGCCATTTCATTATTGCAGAGGCTAGATGCAACTGGTATCTTCGCGATATTAATATTTCTCTTTTATCGAAAAAATAAGACTCTCAACATCTTTCCCTATCATTATGTGATTATTTGGCCGACGCAACGGTCAAATAGGAGAGTCTATGGTGTTTCGGGTTCTAGATTTGATGGTTTGTTGTGTGACGCTCCAGCCTACCTAGATTATGGTTTTTCGGAATACTCTAGCATTGCGCTCCAATCTCGTGAGAGGGGAAAGGTGTCAGAATACTCAAGTGTTGCGCCCTTTCCACATCTCCCACGAGACTAGCATGATTATCAAGGCCATCGCATTTCTCTCTTTCCCTTTTCCAAGGACAACACTTGTCCACCAAGTCTCAACAGATTCCTAATTTGTCCAATGGGCCACGAGATTGTCACTGATACCACTTATGAGAGGATCTCCTTCCATGGATTTCTAGTTCTCCCTTGATCATGATCTTAATCATCACCTCCCTAATGTTCATTCTTGTTGGAGGAATGCCCAAGAATGGTCAAAGAAAAGGTCTTGCCTTTTGACTTGGGAACTTTCTTGCACCTCTCTTGAGCATATTGTGTTGGGTTCGCAGCATAGAAAACAAAATGTTTCCTACTATATGAACAATTAAGAAACGGATGGATATAGATCCATAGAGATTTTATCCTCGAAGACCGGAAAGATTTGTTAACGAAATCTGATTTCGTGGATGATCTAGTCGTACACTTGCCGATCTCAAGGTCGACACTACTACTGATTTGGCTATCGACGCATTGATTTGAGGGTCAGTGGCGCATGGGTTGCGCGCCGCTGACATCACGCCACTGATATTTTTTACCAGTGGCGCATTTCAATATGTGCCACGGATAGTGGCTAAACTAGTGGCACATTGCAATATGCGCCATAGATAGTGGCTAAACCAGTGGCGCATTGTCTATGTGCGCCACGGATAGTGGATAAACCTGCGGATACTAGGGTTTATCTGTGGCGCATGGTCCTGGAATGCGCCACAGACTATTTATATGTGCGCCACTGATACATTTTTGCTTAATTTTTTTATACACTGCCCTTGTATTTGTACATGTATTATAAAATTATTGTACAGGTATATATACACACAATGACAATACTTAATAACACAATGACAACACATAAGGACAATACCGATCAAGTAGCAAGTTAGTCATCATCATATTACATGTCGAGTGGTCACCTAAATTAAACTACGATCATATACAGAAGAACCACAAGGACAACGAGCAGGACCAAGGCCTTGATAAGATTCTTCCACCTAGCTTCCTCTCGCAGGTGGTTCCTCCACCTAGCTTTCGCCATCTCTCTAGTCTTTGTACCCTTTGTAGCTGTTGCCTCTGAAATCGTTCACTTGTTTCTAACAGTCCTCCCACTCGGTGTAGACTCCCGGAACGACACCCTTGTACACCATGTACCACTTTGCTATCTGTGTACACCAAGGCAGATAGAATATTATGCAACGAAAATCCAATTAATGATTGACATGATGCATGTTCACAAGAACTACAAAATAACAAACTGAACATCATGCAGATCGAGCCATTGTAACAAATATGAACTAGGGCCTAATCATATAGTGGACATAAAAAATCATAGGGACGACGTTAGCGAGCCATGTAGGATGCACAAGATATGTATATGTGCATATCACAGAGCTCGCTGACGCCGCCCCCAGGATCACATCTAAAATCAAGGCACACCTATAGCTGCGCCATAGCATTTAAATCATTGTCCGTTGCAACAAAAACATAAGAACCAAAACTATATATGAACATCAAGTACTTTAGGTCCTCATACTTATGTTGGACACCGAAGATCACAGGGATGGTGTCAGCGAGCCATGTAGGATGCACACGATATGTATATGTGCATGTCACAAGGATCACATCCGAAATCAAGGCACACTTCTAGTGGCATCCTACCATTTTAATCATCGGTTATTGCAACAAAAATAAAAATAAAAACTATGAACATCAAGTACTTCATTAATTAGGGCCTCATACTTATATTGGACATAGAAAATCATAGGGATGGAGTGAGTGAGCCATGTGAGATGCACAAGATATGTATATGTGCATATCACAAGGATTACTCACACCACCCCCAGGATCATATCCGAAATCAAGGCACACATGTAGTGGCGCCCAAGCATTTTAATCATCGGCCGTTGCAATGAAAACAAGAACCAAAACTATGAACATCAAGTACTATATATAGGGCCTCGTACTTATGTTGGACACAAAAATCATAGGGACGGTGTAAGCGAGCCAAGTAGGATTCACAAGATATGTATTTGTACACATCACAAGGCTCGCTCACACCGCCCCCAGGATCACATCCGAAATGAAGGCACGGACCTGGCGCCCTAGCATTTTAATCATTGGCCTTTGCAACAAGCAAGACCCAAAATATTATTGAGCACATCAAGTACTAAGGACTGAATATATAAGTAAGTCTAACGACCATCGAAACAATATTATACATAGAGAGCTAGGCGCATCATCGATATCACAATAATTAAGTTCAACAACCATACAATTTCGAGCTAGGCAAGTTACTAATCAGTTTACAACATCACAGACATCCAACGATAGTTCAAAACTACA
Source organism: Avena eriantha (assembly GCA_910589775.1). Lineage (NCBI taxonomy): Eukaryota > Viridiplantae > Streptophyta > Magnoliopsida > Poales > Poaceae > Avena > Avena eriantha. The sequence continues at coordinate 561,753,214 of OU342743.1, forward strand.
TCCAACTAGTAACTGCAAACATCAAGACTTCTGAATCAGCACAGAGAACGGTAGTACGCCGTCTTTCTGTTGGGTTCGTAGCATAGAAAACAAAAAAATCCTACGATGGAAACTATACGCCAAGATCTATCTACTAGATACAAGCAATAGGTGGATATACATCCATAGAGAACTTACCCTCGAAGACAACAAAGCTTTGTTAACGAGATGGAACTCGTGGATGATGTAGTTGAACGCTTGTCGATCTCAAGATTGTGTGGATGTCCTAGCGCCGCAAATCAGCATCGCATCCGTCCTCGTACACACGTTCAGGCCACCGAACAACCTCCACCTCCTAGCTCGAGTGAATCAGCGGAAGCAGCAACTCCTTCCAGACAAAATGCCACCGGGAACATGTATCTTGTTAATCTGAGACCATGGGGGAATATATCTAGAGGAGGAGAGAGATCCTTCACGAGAAGGTGTGCTTTGTGAGGGAGGAGAGGGGGATTTTTATAGGAGAGGGGGGCTCCTCCCCTCCCATGGCCGGCGCCCATGGGGGTGCCCCCACCTATTCCTCATTCATGTGGTGGAAGCTCCACCAACATAAATCTAGCCTCCACTCAAAGTTCCACTCACATGCATTAAATTTCCACCAAATTTAATGCAACTCTCATTTAATAAAACTATTTTATTTATTTTATTCATAATTTGGTTAATTATTTTAATTAACAAACATTCACATAAAATCCCCTGCAATATTTCAATATCACATGCAGAACCAATTTCAGCAATTTCACCCGAAACATTTCTGGTGTCCATTGAAATAATTCCAGCACTATGCAATTCTTTCGTCTGAAACATATTTGCTCCAAATGGTGTGAAAGGGCATGTATGCCCCATGTGTGGTTTTGGTAATTAATGACAATCCCTATGGACTAATGTGCAAATTGAGTTTCACTTGTAGTTTTGTCCATTAGCATTGCTTGGACCATGTGTTGGTTTCAAGGATGAAAAATAAGAAGCAATGTCTAAGGGCTTTGTGCCTATTGGAATCAAGTAGAAGAATAAGATCAAGTATGTCTTGAAGAAGAAGAAGATGGAGTTCCTCATGGCAATCTTCAAGACATCATCAAGAATTGAAGTGCAATCTCAAGATGCGTCATCTCTAGAAGATCTCATTCTTGAAGCTTGCCATCCTCGGAAATCATGGAATGATGAAGAAAAGTTCGAAGAAGAGGCTTCCCCATGGAGTATGGGGGAGCATTTCTCAAGACTTCATCAAGCAAGTGCAAGCAAGTGCAATCAATAAAGGTGTTCCATCTTGAAGGTGACAAGATCGTCTACATCAAGCTCAAGTAGGATGCTCAAGGCAATGGTATGATCGTGATAGGGTTTCTATTTTATCGGTCTCTTGTAGTGTTCTTGTAGTGTTGGGAGACCGGGTTTACGATAGATAGCCGTACTATCAAGAGGGGCTCTCGAGTGGGTGACTCGTTCGTATCTTTCGAAGAGAGCCCAAACCTTTACATACATAGTATCATCTTTCTTGGTTGTTGTTTGGTTCTTGTCCATGTGAGGATCTAGATCTTGTGGTTATCTTCATAACAAGCTCTAATTCGTCAAAAACGGATTTTCCTTGCATATCTTATTGCGTTTTTGATCTTGCGGGTTTTTCCGGCTCCACACCTTGGGAGGTATCTCACATATATATTCGTGGTATTTTCTCCCTTGGTGATACCCAATATTTCACCTTTTATTGGATTCTAAGCTTTATTATCTTTCCAACAAAATTGGTTTCATCCCAATTAGAGTTTCCAAGCTCAACTTCTTGCGTTTTGGGTTCTAGAGGTTTTATCGGTTCATCGCTTCTGAGAGGTCATACCTTTCTCCATTTTATTTTTATCCTCTCTTATTGGACTATGATGTTTCTTTTCATAATCTTGTCTATATTTTTGTTCTCTTCAAAACGAGCCCAATATCATCGAAATCGGAGTCCGGAGTCAAAAGTTATTAAAGTTTCCGTGCAATGTTGTCCAACGTTTTTGCTTGAGCGGTAGTACCGGCCCAAGTTCTGGCCAAAGTTCTGGTAAATCTCGGTTTTGTTATGTATCTTGTGTTTCTATTTAGAGGTAGTACCGGTGGGGCACCGGTAGTTCCGGTTGGGCGCGAATCTGGCCCAAACGGGCAGATTTCTCTTGCCCTATTTAAGGGCCCCCTCTTCCCAAAAGTTTCGCCAAGTTTTGAGGTCATTTTTGCTAGCTCTTCCACTCTCTCTTCTCCATTGTTGACCTTCAAAAGATTTCCCTCTTCCCTTCTCCCTCCCATGATTCTTGCATCTCTTTGAGGGATTTGAGTGAGGAGATCTAGATCTACAACCCCACCAAACTAAATCCCTTCTTTGTGAAGGAATCCTTGGGATCTAGATCTTTGAGAGTTTTGTGTTCTCCTCTTGTGTTCTTCCTCTATTATTCCCCCAATTGCTTTTGTAGCTTTTGTGGAATTTGAGAGAGAAGGACTTGCCTCTTGCATTTTGTGCATAGGTTTGAGTTCTCCTCGGAGATTCGGTGAGTTCAAGCCCTTGGACTTGTTACTCTTGGGTTCTTGGAACCCTAGACGGTTGTGTGGTTGGCGTGTTAACCTTTTGTGGTATTGTAGCCTTTTGTAGCCTTGTTGTCTTTTGTGGCTTTTTAGCCTTTGTGGCATTGTTGTTGGGATCCTCCAATTGAGTTATGGAGATTGCCCCAACCTTGTACGGGTTCGGTGACCGCCCTCAAGTGTCCCATAGTGGAACGTGAGTAGGCCTTTGTGGCGAGCTCACGTGAGAATAGGGTGAGCCTTTTGTGGTATCAGTAGGTTGCGTGCCTTCGCATCTTGGGGTGAGGAATTGTGTGGCGTTGGGTGAGCATCGAGCCACCACACCTCGAGGTGAGTCACTTGTGGCGTTCAAAGTACATTGCGCCCCTGCACCTCTCCAACAGAGACGTAGCTTCTTTGGAAGTGAACTTTGGGAAACAAATCATCGTCTCCACGCCCATCAACTATATCTCAACCGAGCCCTTTACTTATGCAATTTACATTGTGATAGCCTTCGTGCTTGAAGTATTTTATCGTGCTTTCATCTTGTTGCTTGTCTTTCTTAGCATAGGTTGTTGGTGCACTTAGTGAACCTAGTGAATATAGGTTTTGGATTGATAAATTAAACGTTAAGTTTTATTCTGCATTTATTAGAGCCTAAGCCATAATAATTTTAAAACGCTTATTCACCCCCCCTCTACGCGACGTCCATTTCCCTTTCAATTGGTATCAGAGCAAGGTCTCTCGCTTCTTAGGCTTCACCGCCTCGAGAGTAAGGATGTCTCCTAGGGGTTTAGTGCACTCTCACACATTTACATTTGATGGCACAAATTATGATGTTTGGCGTATTCGCATGCTTAGTCATTTCCAGGTCATTGACCCAAATATTGAGCGAATTCTAGATATGGGCTTGTCTCCTCCTAAGGATCCCCAAAATCTATCTTTGGAGGAGGAGACAAACTCTTATCTCAAAGCTCAAGCATATAATGTGCTTGTTAATGTTGTGAGCTTTGTAGTTCTTTCCTCAATCATGCCTTTTAGGAATGCTCATGATATTTGGACCAAGCTTCAAGCAAAATATGATGTGTCCAAGATTGATGAGGATGATTGTGTTCCCTCCACCTCTGGCCGTGATGAGTTCTCATCTTCCTCTACTTCACCTACATGTGAGTTGTCACAAGGTAATGACATGGTGAGTGGTGATAGAACTTTCAATGTGGATAGTGAGCTTGTCATTAATGATTCTTGATCTCTATCTCATTGCAATGTTGTATCTTTGGGCATGAACACTTGTAGGACTATATGTGATTTACACCCTAGTGTTGATTGCCCTTGCATATCATGTAGAAATGGATTGAATATATCTCATGATTATATGCTTTCTTTGCCTTGTTGCCATGATAAACGTGCTTCTATTTCCTCTAGTACTTGTGTTGCTAACCATGTAGAGGAAATCGAAGAATGTGTGGGCCAAGGCAAGGTTGCTTTTGAAGCTTCATGTGTTCCCCCATCATCACCTTCTCCCAACATTCACTTATGCCTCATGGCTAAGGAATCAAAGGTAACTTCTCCTTTGGACCCCAATGCACCTCATGATGATGTGAATGTTGACTTAGATGTAGGAGATGATGATGTTGCTTATTTAAAAGAGAAGGGGGAGCTAGTCCTTCGTGCTATTCACAATGATAAAAATGTTTGCTCTACTTTCATTGAAATCTTGAACTTTGCCATTGAAACTAACCAACTAATTTATGAGCATGAGGACACAATTGACAAAATGAGTAGTCTTGAGCGTGAGTATGCTAATGACATTGCAAACTTAAATGAAGCTCTTAAAGAGGAACAAACCACCAAGGAATTTTTTGAGGAGACCTTTTCTCTAGAGCTATCTAGAGTAAAGAAATCTCATGATAGAGATCTTGAGGTGGCAAGTGACCTCCAAATTAAAAATGATGAGCTTGAAGTTGCCTATGCTAAACTCCTTGAGGATTTTGAGCACCTCAACAATGGCTCTAGGGTCATCAAGGGGGAGCTCATCAAACTCACCAAGTCGCATGAGCAACTTAAAGCTTCATACTCAAAAGAGCTTTCCAAGTGGCCCTCACCTCTAGCAATTAATCATGATGCTTGTGCTACTAACTCTATCTCTTGTGAAGTATCTATTGTGAAGGAGAATGTTGAGCTACATGCTCAACTTTCTTTGCTAACTAGCAACTATGGGAAATTGGAAGAGAGTCATGCTAAGCTCTCAAGCTCGCATGAGGACCTTCTAGTTTCCCATGGTAGTCTAAAGTTGGCTCATGAGGCTATTTTGTCAAAGGTAACCTCGAGTATGCCTCATGTGGGCATTAGCACTACTTATTCTCCTAGTATCATATTACCATGTGCTAGTCCTTGTAATTCATCCACTCATGCTGCTGCTATATCTTGTGATGAATTGCATCCCTTTCCTTGTTGCTCTAACAACGTAGCATCTACTTCCTCTAGTATTGTTGTTGATACTAACCATGTAGAGGAAAACAGGAAGCTCAAGGCTCAAGTCAATTCTTTGAAGAATGACGTGAAGAAGTGTCATGAAGGGAAGACCACACTCAAGAACATCTTGGATGTGCGAAGATCCCCAAATGACAAGAGTGGGCTTGGATATAACTTCAACATCAAGAACAAGCCCACCAACTTGTTGAAGCACAAGGGCAACAAGAAGAATGGCCAAGGTCAAGTGAAGAATCCGGCCAACATTGTGTGCTTCAAGTGCAAGGAAGAAGGCCATCATGTCAGATGTTGCCCATTGAAGAAGAATCAACAAGGGAAGCAGCCTCAAGCTCCACCTCAAGCTAGAAGCGGGCCTCTTCCCAAGTCTCAAGTTCTTCCTCACGGGGTGGCATCTTCCATGAAGAAAGATAGCAAGAGAAGAACTTGCTATATTTGCCGTGAGAAGGGGCACGTTTCTTCCTCATGCACCTTGGGTAAATCCTCATCCAAGCCTATCTTGATTGATGATGTATATTCTCTTCGTAAGGATGAGGTGGGCAATGTGTTTGCCAAATTTGTTGGTGCCCAATGTGGTGTCGAGAAAAGAACCATTTGGGTTGCCAAGCCTATTGTGACTAACTTCTTAGGACCCAACTTGGTTGGGGACCAACAAGCTAAAACTTGATCAATAGGTGTTGTTTGGAGGGCATTGATGGCTTGTGTATTAACAAGCTTGTTGGGTGTCAACACTCGGATTTTTAATCCCAGATGCCTGTTATGCCATACATCGCAATCCCAGGATTACCATTTTTGCGAGACATAACAGATTGGATATCACAGTACATCATCCATTACAAACCATACATAAGGTCTTACACAAATAAAGGATCTCATGATCCAGTCTTCATACAACAAGCAGCGGAATAAGTAATAAGCGTAGCGGTGGGGTCCATCTTTAGAGGCGCAGGCAATGCTGACGATGGAAGATAGTTCTAGTTATCATAGCCATCCTGCTGTCCGTCATCTTGGTAGTCTCCTTCATAGTCTGGCCACGGGAATAGCCAGGGACAAAAGCCATGAGTACTCTTTAAGTACTCGCAAACTATCACTAACAAGTAGTATAGTTCTAGTTCAAATGCTAACTCTAAGTTCCATTCTAAAGTTAAGTTTGAAACCTAAGCTGAGTTCTGAAACAAAGAAAGATAAAATAAAGTTCTAGAATCACTTAAGTTGGGAAACTAGGGTCATAGCCACAATTCTATTGTGGTTAAGTCAAGATTCATCATTCATTTCATAAGTCATTTTGAAAATATCTGACAACGAAACAGTATGGCCACTCCAACTGTCCATAACCACGGACGCGGCTATTCGAATAGTTTGACACTCTGCAGAGGTGGTACACTTTCACCACAAGATTCGATACATCTGTCAGGGATAATCCCTGAATCATCATACTTAGTATGCAGATAATCAAACATAACATTTCCTTTACACACCCTAGTATAAGCACCTCTCCTATGAGCATGGCCTCCCAACCATGACCATCTGTCATCTTGGGCACTTCATAGGTGGACAACATTGAGAGTTAGCCTCAGCTCAAACCTCTCCCGCGAGGGAACTAATACTAATGCATATAAAATTCCGGCTAAGCCTTACCCAATTCAGGTATTGTGGTTGTACGGTAAAATTGGAACGGTATCGCATCCGAATCCAACCATCAGTTTTTTGTAAAAGGGCTAAGGCTCATGCCTCAACATTTTCATCATTATAAACCCATTTGTGTTTCTCAACACATGTCAAAACATTTCAATAGAATGACTCATCATTCCAAGGTTTTCACAATGCATTTTCACCAAGTGTTCCCATCTAAAGTGAATCAAGTTTTAGTTTAGCTCTAAACTACTAAGTTAAGAGTGTTCACTAATATGGGATGCTAAGATCAATCTCATGCCATAGAATGACATCTAAGCTTAACTAGATAGGTCAAGTTTTATACTCTTTATGCTACCTTCCAAAACAAGTAAAGGACTTTAGTAAAGAAAAGAAAGTAAAGCTTGTAGATAAAACTTGGGGTAGGTATAAGTCAAAAAGTATAACCGAAGCATGCCTAATGCATCTTGCTTAAGTTATCTTGCTTAATTCTAGCTTGCTAACAATAGCTTGCCTTGATTGGTGTAGTGGTTGAAGTTTTCTTCCTCCTCCTCTTGGTAGAATTCCTCCTCCTCGTAAGCTTGGTCAGTACTATCGTCTATAAATATATACAGAGTACACAATCACCAAACAATACTTAACTATTCTACTTAGCACTCTAAGGCACACATTTGATGATCTATTTTCATCACAAGCATCACAAGGTTTTATTAACTAGTTTCATTCTTTTTATTTGAGAAAAGTAATTTCTACTCATTGAAAATAACTAAGATTTAATATTCTCCAATTAAAATATGGGATCATGTGGACACATGTCATCACCACATATTCTAACATATGAGAATGTGATTTAAGGGTTGGATCACATTTTAACAAGTTCACGTTTAATAATTAATGATTTAAAGTGACTAGAAATGCCTATATAGCATTATTTTGGTACTAGTCCATAGTCACTGCATGCAAACCTTAATATTATTACCTATTCAGATAGGTATGGTTAAATGTGATTTTTGAGAGTTGGAATCAACTCAATAGATATTATGGTCAATTTTATAAAAATGTTTGAATGTGCAAATGCTTCTGTCTTGTTATTTTTACTAGGAGAGGTCTCTAACTCTAAATGAATTAAATCCAACGGGCTTGGGTAGATCTTTTCAGAGGCTTTCTAACAAAATTTGAATCACTCAATTTGGTTCAGTAAAACTCTCTGAATTGATTTTTAAACTAAGGGATAGAATTGAGTTCAAACCTAAATAGAAAAATCTAGATTTGAATTAACTGGGTCGCGCTGGAAAGGAAATGGGCCGGCCTAGTGACGCTCAACGGTGCAGAGGGCGGCTGACAGGTTGGTCCCGCTTGTCAGCGAGACTTAAAACCCGAAACGGTATGGAACGATCTAGGCGCTATGATTAGAATAGAGATCAACGGTCCACAGTCGCCGTCGACGATGGACTCGTCGTCAGCGAGACCGAACCCTAAATGGCCAGTGGGGGTACGGTGAGGGCATACTAGGGCTCCAGCTAGTGCGGCGAGGCGGGCGATCGAACTGGACGACGACGGTGGTTCTAGGCGAGGTTGCGACAGCTCCAGGGGTGGACAAAATCGAAGGGGACTTCTCCTCCTCTGCATTGGGCTCCTCCGATGCAATTCCGGCAAACTAGGGCTCGGGCGGCTCCGGTGAGAGAGGGGAAATGCTCAGGGGGGAGAGGGGAGTGGAATGGTGTGAGGAGTTTGTGCTGGGGTGGCATCCTTTTATAGGCTCGACGGTGAGACCGAGCGGTGTGGGCAGGCATCTCCGGCGAGGGCGGTACAAGGGGCTATCGGCGTGGGTGAGGTAGGCGGACGGCGGCTTGCCTCCTGGCGGTGCTCTACGGCTTAATGGCGCGGCTAGGGGCGGTGGCGTTTGGTCGGGAGCGTCGCGCGCTCTGGGAGACAGAGGCGATGCTCGACGCAGCGCTCGGCGACTGTGGGTCGCGTGGCGGCGCACGGCCGTGTCTGGCAGGGTGTTAGGGTCGAGGCGGAGCGGCGTGCACGGTATTGGGTCGAGGGGCGGTCTGTGGCATGCTGGCGGTGAGGGCGCTCTAGCATGCTCTGGCTGCGCGCAGATGGAATGGGCGGCAGTGCTGGGGTGTGGTCCAGGGCCTGGCTGGGCTTGGGGAAGGGGCAGGGAGGTGCAGTAGGGTTAGGTGGAGCTAGTGGTGGTGCTGGAACGGCGCGGCACTGCCTGTGGAGCTTTGCCGATGATCGGTCGGCGGTGACCAAAATGTGGCGGCGCTCCACTGCTGTTGTGGCTAAGGGGTAGGCCGGTGAGGGTCTGGTTGGACTCAAGGGGGACAAGGATGATCAATGCAACTCAAATTGTTCGACAAGATTTGATCAAAAACAGTAATAGTTAGGCTAATTTGATTATGCTAACAAGGTGTTCGACACAATGGCCGCAAGAGAAAAATGTTTGAATTTTGGGCTGAATTTTGGTGGAGTGTGGTATCTTATGCTTGAGCTTCTAGGTGTGCTTGGGTTTTGAAAATGGAATTCATTTGAGTGGTTTTTGAATAAGTGTGATCTATACATATGAACTACATTCAATTTTCAAATGTCATTTAAATTTAGTGTTTGAAAGTTTTTGGTAGATCACAAAGTGGGCCTTGGTACATCACTACTTGTACTAGCAAGGGGTGCAAACATCCACAATTGTTTCTGTTAGGATTTGAGTTCTTGGAATAGCCAAAGTAGGCATGATGATTAAAATGGCACAAATGACCATTTCCTTCTTTTATTCATTTTGACTTGTTTTTCTTTGGGATTTGTTTGGGAATGATCTAGATGATGTTTAATTCACCTAAGAATCATTTTACAATCAATGGATCACTTAATCATGGCAATTCAAAACAACTCCGATTTAAATGCACATAGATATGAATGCTTTAATATTTTTAAATGGAAAAGTTTTTTGTTAACCCTAATTTTGATGATTTGGATCTTAATAACCTTGGATTAGAGTTTTGGGATGTTACAAACTTTCCCCCCTTAAACAAAATCTCGTCCCGAGATTTACGAAAGAAAACTAGGAACTAAAGAGATATGGGAACTCAGTCCTAATGTAATCTTCTCGCTCCCAAGTGGCTTCCTCTTCGGTATGGTTGCTCCATTAAATCTTGAGGAACTTGATACTCCTGGTCCTGGTGGTTCTGTAGGCCTCCTCTAAGATACGAATGGGCACTTCACGATACGTCAGGTCTTTGTTGATTTCAACAGCTTGGTGATCGATATTCTTGAAAACTTCGGTCTTCTCCGGCACTTCTAGGCATTTGCGAAGTAACGAGATATGGAACACATTGTGGATGGCAGACATCTCTTCAGGCAGTTCTAGTTGATACGATACTTCTCTTCGGCAATTCAGAATCTTGAAGGGCCCGATATATCTAGGGGCTAACTTTCCTTTCAGACTAAAACGCTGAGTTCCCTTCAATGGCGAAACCTTGAGATATACAAAATCTCCGACATTGAAAGTCAGGTCTCTCCTCCTTTTGTCGGCATAACTCTTCTGTCTAGACTGGGCGGTCTTGAGGTGCTCACGGACTTTGTGAACCTTCTCTTCGGCTTCTCGGAGAATGTCGGGTCCGAAAATCTAACACTCTCCTACTTGCGACCAATTTAAGGGGTGCGACACTTCCTTCCGTATAGGAACCCAAATGGTACCGTTTGCAGACTGGCTTGATAACTGTTGTTATATGAGAATTCTGCGAAAGGCAGGCAGTCTTCCCATTTTGATCGGTACTCCAAAACACAAGCTCTCAACATATATTCTAAGATTTGGTTGACTCTTTTAGTCTGCGCATCAGTTTGTGGGTGATAAGCGGTACTGAAATTCAACTTGGTGCCTAATCCTTCCTGGACTTTCTGCCAAAATCTTGAGGTAAACTGGGTTCCTCGATCTGATACTATGGTCTTGGGGGTTCCATGCAGACTAAAAATTCTAGCAATATATAGCTCTACTAGCTTTGAACTCTGGTAGGTGGTCTTGACAGGTATAAGTGGGCTACCTTGGACAGTCTATCAACAATGACCCAGATTGAGTCATTTCCCCTACTCGAAGTAGGCAACCCGGTGATAAAGTCCATTCCGACGGAATCCCATTTCCATTCCGGAATCTGCAAAGGTTGCAACAGTCATGCGGGTCTCTGATGCTCTGCTTTGACTCTTTGACAGATATCACACTTGGCGATGTAGCTCCCGATTTCTCTCTTCATCTTGTGCCACCAAAATTGCTCTTTCAAATCTTGATACATCTTTGTTCCGGGGTGGATAGAATAAAGAGTATCATGAGCTTCCTGCATGATAACTTGCTTCAGCTCCGAATCTGCTGGCACACAGATATGTCCTTTGTACCACAGAACTCCTTCTTCGTCTTTGGTGAATCCAGGTACCTTTCCTGTACCAATACAACGTTTGATTCCGTCGATACTTTCATTTCCCTTCTGGGCTTCCTTGATTTGGCTAATCAAAGTGGGTTGAAGTTCAATGCTAGCTAAGAATCCTCTTCTAACTAGCTCAGTTCTAAACTGCTCCAATTCCTCATACAAACTTGGTTGCTTCTCCTTGATCATAGTGTTTAGTTTACACGGCCATCTGCTAAGAGCATCCGCTACCACATTGGCTTTGCCGGGGTGATAGTGAATGTCAAGGTCATAATCCTTGATTAACTCTATCCATCTTCTTTGCCTCATATTCAGCTCCTTCTGAGTGAAAATATACTTCAAGCTTTTGTGATTTGAGTAAATCTCACAACAATCACCCATCAGATAATGACGCCATGTCTTCAAAGCCAACACTACGGCTGCTAACTCAATATCATGGGTCGGATAGTTCTGCTCATGCTGCTTCAATTGTCGAGACAGGTAAGCGATGACTTTGCCTTCTTGCATCAATACACATCCGAGACCAATCTTGGATGTATCACAATATACGTCAAATGACTTCTTGATATCTATCATGATCAATATTGGGGCTGAAATCAATCTCTTCTTCAGTTCTTGGAAGCTGGCTTCACATTTGTCGGTCCATTAGAACTTTTTGTCCTTCTTCAATAATTGGGTCATGGGTCTGGCGATGCTAGAAAATCCTTCCACGAACTTGCGGTAGTATCCTGCTAATCCGAGGAATGCACGGACTTGGGTTTGAGTGGTTGGGGCTTCCCATTCTTCGACATCTTTGATTTTGGCAGGATCAACAGAGACTCCTCCGGCAGACACAATATGTCCTAGGAATCCTAGTTCTTTCAGCCAGAACTCACATTTGCTGAACTTGGCATATAACCGATGCTCTCTCAGGGTTTCGAGGATGATTCTTAGATGTTGCTCATGCTCTTCTTCTGACTTGGAGTAGATAAGGATATCATCGATAAACACCATCACAAATTTATCCAGGAAATTCATAAAGATCTTATTCATGAGATTCATGAAATAAGCAGGGGCATTGGTTAATCCAAAAGACATAACCGATACTCGTATAAACCATAACGAGTAGTAAAGGCGGCCTTCAGAATATCCGTTGCACGAATCTTAAGTTGGCGATAACCAGTCCTAAGATCAATCTTTGAGAATACCTGGGCACCAGTCAACTGGTCAAATAGATCTTCTATCTTCGGCAAAGGGTACTTGTTTTTGATTGTGACATCATTCAGCTTCCTGTAATCAGTGCACAAACGGTTGCCTCCATGTTTCTTGTCGACGAATAACACTGGTGATCTCCATGGCGATGCGCTTGGTTGAATCAAGCCTGTTGCTAACATGGCATCCAACTGCTTCTTCAGTTCCACTAACTCTGAGGGGTTCATACTATAGGTTCTCTAGGCTATGGGTCCGGTTCCGAGGATTAGTTCGATAATGAACTCAATATCCCTATCTAGGGGCATACCAGGCAATTCATCTAGGAATACGTCGGGGTATTTGCAGACTACTCTGACTTGGTCTATGGTGGGTAAGGCTAGACTCTTGTTGCACTTGAATTGATGGGGCAGGGTTTCAGATATATGCTCTACTGTTTCTCCGGAGCTACTAATCATGGTGATGGCTTTCCTAGCACAATCTATCAGTCCTTTATGCCTTGACATCCAGTCCATACCTAGTACTACTTCCAATCCTTTGGTTTCGAGTACGATTAGGTTGGCATAAAAATATATCCCATGTATTCTGATAGGCACAGCTTTGCAAATTTTTCTAGCTTTTGTAGTTGAACCGGGGATTTGAACTATCATGACATGCTTCAAATTGGTTGGGTGAATCTTACTAGTGCATGCAAATTCTTCGGTGACAAATGAATGCGATGCTCCAGAATCAAACAACACTCTCGCTAAAACTGAGTTGACAGAAAACATACCCAGCACTACATCTGGCGCTTCTTCGGCTTCTTCGGTGTTCATGTGGAAGAGACGTCCGTTGCGGTTGTGAGGATTCCCTAGGGTGAATCTTCTTCCTGGTTGAACACGACGCTGCTGTTGAGCTGGGGCATTCACATTGGTTGTGGGTGCAATCTTCTTGGGGCATTCATTGGAATAGTGACCCTTCACTCCACACTCGAAACCAGTGATCTGGGACTTGTATTTTGCTACTACGGGCACAACATTGCTTCTAGTTCTGGGTGCAGTGTTGTTGTTGTTGCTCTTGGGAGGGGCACGGTTGAAATTGCTGGTGTTGCCGGAGTGATTGCTGTTTCCTCTGGACTTCACATTGCCTCCGCTACGGTTGGGGTAGCTTGGGCGAGACATTGGGGGTCGGTTGTTCCTTGGTGCATATCCTGGTGAGGGGTTGGGACGGTACTTCTGGTGACTGTTGGATCCAGATTGCTGCATCATACGATGTTTGCGGTTGTCGTTTGCCTGGTTAATCTTCCCTTCCATCTGAATGGCAGAGTCGACTAACTCTTCGAGATCCTGGAAACGGATGTTGACGCGGACAGTCTGCATCTCATCATGCAGTCCTTTCAGGAATCTCTCCTTCTTCTTGGCCTCTGTGTTGATCTCATCAGGTGCATACCTTGCAAGCGACATGAATCTGTCACGGTACTCCACCACAGTCATTCTGCCTTGCTTCAAATCTCTGAATTCATCCCTCATTCGAGTGACTAGACCCTGCGGCATGTGGGTGCGGCTGAACTTGATTTTGAAGGCTTCCCATGTCATCACTTGACCATGGTTCATGTTACGGATACTAGTCCACCAAGCTCTTGCATCTCCTACCAGATAGTGGGTGGCAAAAAGAACCTTCTCGTTTTCATCCACTCCTACTACTTCTAAGTTATTTTCCATTGTCTGTAACCAGTCGTCAGCATCTAGTGGGTTTTCAGCTTGGTTAAAGATTGGGGGATGTGTATTCTGGAAGTTTTTGAGTTTGGATCCATGATGATCCTGATTTCCATGCCCTTGGTTGTTTTGGGCCATCTGGGAAATCTGCTGCAGTGTTGCTAAGTTGGCATGGCGCTCTGCCATGCTTGCTTCACGGTCTGCAACTAACATCTGCATAATTTGCAGCATCGGGTCTTGCGAAGAGCTGCTCACTCCAGGGTTTCCACGAGTCATCTGAAGATTGAGATGGATAAAGGGGTAAGAGGGAAAGTTCTAAGGTTCAGGGTTTTGATTTTAAAGCTAAAACTTTGAGTTTGACTCATGTTTTGCAACTAACTTCTTTTCATTCATTCAAACAAAGCACACGATACAAACACACACACACCACAACAACAAAGGAAATAGATGGTTTTAAGAACCATTCTGCAATCTACGATACAGTGGGACCGATACATCTCATGCTACGATAGTGATCTAGTGCATCTACTCATTGTCAATGAAATCGGAGTCCTCATCGTCAGTGTAGAAGTCCACGACATCCTCCTCCAGAAAGTCATCATCATTGCTGAGGTAAGAATCCATGTCTCCCTGGATGTCTTCACCCTCCTCTTCTTCCTCCTTTGCTGCCAGCTGAGATTCTTTCTCCTTGACGGTCTTCTTGAGGTCGACCACCTTCTTGCGAAGAGGGGCGATGGTGCGATACTTCTTTTCGCGCTAGAGGCGAAGAGACTGATAGTCCTTGACAAGCAGTGAGAAAGTCTGGGCCTTCTAGGCATCAATGGCACGGTTGTGGTTGGAAAACTCCCTGGCATTGTCCAATTCCTTCTAGCGATCATACAGCAGGTAGTCAAGGTTCTCTACTTGACGCTTCAACTCTGGGTGACTTGGCATCTCCATTGGCATTCCCATGAAGTCACGTCTTGCATAGTGAGCAAAACGGGTTCCTTGGATTTGGTTAACACTGAGGGAACATAGACGTGCGAGGGCTTCATGCATTGCCCTGGCTAATCCATCTAGCTAGTTGTTCTCTCTGACGGAGAACTGGATTCTCCCGGACGTTGGTGCTTCTATGCTTCCTCGAAGATCAGCGGTGACTAGCCATTGTAAATCTCCTCCTGCAGGTCCAGGAAGTTGAGCTCCAAGAAACTCCGGATGTGGGCATCCCAATAAGTCAGACAGTGCATCTAGATCCCTCTCGAAGATCAGTTGGCCTCCGTTTCCCAACTGGTAGAACTTGCTGAACTGAGTCTCCATCTACAATAATTGAGGATGAGGAAGTTAGTGAGTGATCAAGTGTGTCAAATTTTTTGTAGTAATGTAAGAATTTGGAGGAACATGAATTTTTTTAGAGAAAGAATGAATTCCCAAGGGTAAGAGAGGAAATAGTTTTCATAAATACTTACTTTGGTTTTGAAATTAAGTTTTTGTTCGGACGTCCATTCTAACTAGGGTCTCCTATGGTCAGGATGGCTCGGATACCAACTTGTCAACACCCGGATTTTTAATCCCAGATGCCTATTATGCCATACATCGCAATTCCAGGATTACCATTTTTGCGAGACATAACAGACTGGATATCACAGTACATCATCCATTACAAACCATACATAAGGTCTTACACAAATAAAGGATCTCATGATCCAGTCTTAATAGAACAAGCAGCGGAATAAGTAATAAGCGTAGCGGTGGGGTACATCTTCAGAGGTACAGGCAATGCTGACGATGGAAGATAGTCCTAGTTATCATAGCCGTCATGCTGTCCGTCATCTTGGTAGTCTCCTTCATAGTCTGGCCACGGGAATAGCCAGGGACAAAAGCGATGAGTACTCTTTAAGTACTCGCAAACTATCACTAACAAGTAGTATAGTTCTAGTTTAAATGCTAACTCTAAGTTCACTTCTAAAGTAAAGTTTGAAACCTAAGCTGAGTTCTGAAACAAAGAAAGATAAAATAAAGTTCTAGAATCACTTAAGTTGGGAAACTAGGGTCATAGCCACAAATCTATTGTGGTTAAGTCAAGATTCATCATTCATTTCATAAGTCATTTTGAAATTATCTAACAACGAAACAGTATGGCCACTCCAACTGTCCATAACCGCGGACGCGGCTATTCAAATAGTTTGACACTCTGCAGAGGTGGTACACTTTCACCACAATATTCAATACATCTGTCAGGGATAATCCCTGAATCATCATACTTAGTATGCAGATAATCAAACATAACCTTTCCTTTACACACCCTAGTATAAGCACCACTCCTATGAGCATGGCCTCCCAACCATGACCATCTGTCATCTTGGGCACTGCATAAGAGGACAACATTGAGAGGTAGCCTCAGCTCAAACCTCTCCCGCAAGGGAACTAATACTAATGCATATAAAATTCCGGCTAAGCCTTACCCAATTCAGGTATTGTGGTTGTTGAATATTGCAAATGTATCTATAATTTTTGATGTTCCATGCTTGGTTTTATCCACTTTCTTGTGTTTTGCCCACACTTTGGAGTACTTTTCATATGATTTCTTGGACTAACCTATTAACAAGAGCCACACTGCCAGCTGCCTGTTTTCTGCTGTTTTTGGTTCCAGGAAAGTCAGAAAATGAATATTCTCGGAATTGGACGGGACAAAAGCTAAAGTGCCTATTTTGCCAAAAGTCATCAGATGCCAGAATACAAGACGGAGAAGGGCTGGGGGCCGGCCACACCACCTGGCCGCGGGACCAGGCCTGACCCGCGCCAGGGGGTGGTTTGGCCGACCCCAGCACCCTCTCGACCTCTCCTTCCACCTATAAGATGCCCTCGGGACGAAAACCCTAAGTACCCGATCAAAAATCCATGAAAGAGTCTATAGCCGCCGTCATCTCCATCCCTAGATCGGGCGGAATCTAAAGCTCTTCCTAGCACCCTGTCGGAGAGGGGAATTCACCCTGGAGGCCTTCTTCATCACCATGCAAGTCTCCGGTGTGATGCATGAGTAGTTCATCCTTGGACTACGGATCCATGTGGTAGCAAGATGGCTGGTTCTCGTCCTTTGTACTTTCATGTCTAGATCTTGTGAGCTCCGTTCATGATCAAGATCATCTATTTGTAATTTTGCATGTTGTGTTTGCGGAGATCCGATGGATATTGAGATGCTATTTCAGATTGATTATTGATTCTATCATGTCTTTGTTATTTGTGATCTTGCATGCTTTTTGTTGTTAGTAGCTATCTTGGCCAAGTAGATGCTATCAACTCCAAGAGTTAGTATTTATGCTCGATAGTGGGTTCATGCCTCTGGTAATCCGGGGAAGTGACAGAAATCTCTAAGGTACTAGATGTGTTGTTGCTACTAGGGAGAAAACAACTATCCTTTGTTCATAGAACAATCGTTTAAACATCGAGAAAGCAATACATGCATATACTAATCATCTTGACTCCTTTGAGACTTGATTGGGCATTACAACATTATACATAGACCGCCATCCAACGGCATCTATGACTAATAATCCACCTTCAGTTTATCATTCGAACCCCCTCCAGTATTAAGTTGCAAGCAACAGATTATTGCTTTACAAATTGCGTGTAATGTAAACAATACGATTGTTCTATGAACAAAGGATTGTTGTTTTCTCCCTAGTAAGAACATCACATCTAGTACCTTAGAGATTTCTGTCACTTCCCCCGATTTCCAGACGCATGAACCCACTATCGAGCATAAATACTAACTCTTGGAGTTGCTAGCATCTACTTGGCCAAGATAGCTACTAACAACAGAAAGCATGCAAGATCAAAAATAACAAAGACATGATAGAATCAATAATCAATCTGAAATAGCATCTCAATATCCATCGGATCCCCGCAAACACAACATGCAGAATTACAAATAGATGATCTTGATCATAAACGGAGCTCACAAGATCAAAACATGAAAGCACAAAGGAGGAGAACCAACCATCTAGCTACTACATGGATCCGTAGTCCAAGGATGAACTACTCACGCATCACACCGGAGGCTTGCATGGTGATGAAGAAGGCCTCCAGGGTGAATTCCCCTCTTCAGCAGGGTGTCGGGGAGAGCTTCAGATCCCTCCCGATCTAGGGATGGAGATGACGGTGGATACAGATTCTTTCGTCGATTTTTGATCGGGTGCTTAGGGTTTTTGTCCCGAGGGCATCTTATAGGTGGAAGGAGAGGCCGAGGGGGTCCTGGGTCGGCCAGACCACCCCCTGGCGCGGGCCAGGCCTGGCCGCGCGGCCAGGTGGTGTGGCCGCCCCCTAGCCCTTCTCTGTCTCGTATTCTGGCATCGGAGGACTTCCGGAAAATAGGCACTTTGGCTTTTGTCCCGTCCAATTCCGAAAATATTCATTTCTGACTTTCCTGGAACCAAAAACAGCAGAAAACAGGCAGCTGACACCGTGGCTCTTGTTAATAGGTTAGTCCAAGAAATCATATGAAAATTACTCCAAAGTGTGGACAAAACACAAGAAAGTGGATAAAACCAAGCATGGAACATCAAAAATTATAGATACATTTGCAATGTATCAACATCCCCAAGCTTAACTCCTGCTCGTCCTCGAGTGGGTAAGTGATAAAAAGAAATAATAATTTTTGAGGTGACATGCACCATCAAAGACTTGATCAAAGTATTTGTAAAACATTCAGAGCTGGGATCATATTAGTTCAATCATAACATGAAAGACAAAGTTCTAGCAATAAGACAAAGAAACTATGATGCAACATGAAAAGGCACAAAGAAAAGATTCATGAATAACAATGCTTTCAAGACGTTTGTTTGTTTCACATAAATAAAACATAGCATAATAGTATTCAGCTTGTCCCTCATAGAGTAGCAAATATAAATGCATAGGACACCTTCAAAGTTCATAAGAGTGACTAGATACAAATATTTTAAAACAAGCAATATCAAGGTATGCATCAATCAACTAGTCTTGGGACAATGCACATAGAACTAAGAATGGCCACTATGCTCTCAAAGTAGGTGCATAAAGGTAGAAGGTGGAGACTCAATATAATGGTGGAAGAAAGGCCTTCATAAAAGGAAGTAGGGATTCAAGTCTCATAAAGAGCTTTCAAAAATTACGGTACTTGTTAGCTTTCAGCTCTCATTGCCCCTATCATAAGCATCTTGAAGGTGATTAAGGTTAAAGTGACACAACTAAGAGGATATGCTTGACAAGTTATAAACCGAAATCTCATGCCCCTTACTTACGAAAACCGAACGTCATGCTACTCAACTTTAGTCACAAGTAAGCTCTTGTCATTGTAAGTACATATGTATCATAAAGAACCGCCAACGTGGTACCCCTTGCACATGATACAGGAGCTATCCCATAATCAAAATGAAAAGGCAAGCAGACAATGAGCATCTCAGCGATCTTTTTATTTGCTATTTGCATAGGTTTTTATTGAGGATGCTTCATAGAGTGCTCATTATGGTTATTCTGCAAGTTTCCACCATGATTAGGCATGGCTTAGGCTAGCGGCCCAGGCGTTTCTCTAACACACATACAAACTCCATGATCTTACAAGTTCCACTTTTATTTCACACCACCGGGATCCATAAGCAAAAGAACATGATATCAACGGGGTACAAAGTACAAGTGCAATGTTGAAAGCGTCCCCATGATACATGGTTTTGCTAACTTCAACTTATAAAGCGCAAGCATATACGCAACAAAGAAGGACCCAATGGTTCAAGTTTATTAAGGGCAAGAAAAGTAAAGTGTGCCATCAAGTTCGTGAGAGCTTTAATCACTAGTTTTCTCATAACAAGTTTAATTTGGAAGATAAACAAAAGCATGAATATACTTGGAATAGCATAAGCTAGTAGGTAGGTATGGTGGACTCTTTGGAATAACTTGGTTTAGGGATTTGGATGCATGAGTGGAACTCATACTTGGTTGTGGAGGCTGGCAAAAGACTAGGAGCGACAAACTAAGAGAGTAGTAATGGCCATAATCATGCAGAGCGACAAAACATCATTAATCAAAGCATAAAGTGATACTACAAGTTGAAAACTAAAGGATCATAAAAGCTATGGTGACTTGAGATAGTCATAACATGGTGTGAGCATGCGCCAAGTTAACCCAAATAAAGCATCAAAGGAGAATACCACTATACTATGCTTTAATATGCTAAAACAACGCATGATTCATCCAAGACACATTAAGCAGTCTCAATTGTTTATAACAAGTCATGCTACAACAAATAATACTAAGCATAAAGCCAAAACAATATCAAGCATGGCATGACAAAGCATAGGCCACAGTCAAAAAGGAGCTCTTTTTACCACAT
Organism: Avena eriantha; assembly: GCA_910589775.1. Classification (NCBI taxonomy): domain Eukaryota; kingdom Viridiplantae; phylum Streptophyta; class Magnoliopsida; order Poales; family Poaceae; genus Avena; species Avena eriantha. The sequence continues at coordinate 561,773,532 of OU342743.1, forward strand.
AAGCATGAACTTTCCTACTCTTTTCCAAACCAAACCAAACTATTTGCAAACCAATGTATGAAAGAGGGGGTCCAACCAATTTATTCAGAAAACTAAGCAAACGAAGCAAACGAAAAAACCAAAACAAAAAGAAAAAGAAGACGCTGCAAGAACAACACAACTGTGTATGAAACAATAAAAACGAAGCGTTTGGAAGAAACCTGGTATTTTTATTGATGAAGAGGGGGATGCCTTGGGCATCCCCAAGCTTTGACGCTTGTACTTCTTGGATATTTCTTGGGGTGACACGCGTGGCATTCCCAAGCTTGAGCTTTAGTCCATCCTTCATCTCATTACTCATTCCTTCCATACACCTAAAATTTTTCCTTCATACAAAACTTTACACAATCTTTATTAGCAACATTAGTGCACTCAAGATAATTCAGTCTTAAGGTTCAGTTATAACACCAATAAACTTCCATTAGAACACTAGCTATAACTGCGATACACCCCCTATACTTGTGGGTCATCATTCAGTTATAACACCAATAAAACTTCCATTAAAACACTAGCTACTGTAGCACTTCCCTCAAAAAGCTCAATTCCCCAAAAGAACTCAAAAAGGAACCAACAAGAAGCAAATGCAGAAAATGGCAAAAATCTATAAAAAAGAGACCAACAGGTAAAGACGAATTTTTTCGAAGACCTTCTGTTGCTCAAATCAAAAAGCATTGATCTAACGAAAGTTAGATAACAACCTGGGGTAGATGCACAAAAATTCACGCTTCAAAAAGACGTTCAGAGATTTTACACGAATTTTTACGGTGAAGCACAGAAATCTGTTTCGGGACAGCAACTTTCCCGATCATTACTTATCTCTCATTAGAGGTTACTCTTGGCACAAAAAGCAAATAAAAAGGATAAGGAGCGGTTATTACTGAAGTAATAACTTCCAAGACTCATCTAAAACTTTTGGGTTATCTCCCAATAAGTACTTTTCTTTAACGCCTTTAAGTTAGGCATAAGAAGCAAGGAAAAGAATCAAGTGTTCTCAAATGAAGAAGCATTAAGACCAAATTTTGTTTTAATAGGAGAAGCAAAAGAAATCTTCTCTCTCTTCTTAGGGAAGTGTTCTATACCTTTCTTGAGTGGGAGTTGATATTTAATGGTGCCTTCTTTCATATCAATAATGGCACCAATAGTTCTAAGAAAAGGTCTTCCCAAGGTAATAGGACAAGAAGCATTGCATTCAATATCCAAAACATAGAAATCAACGGGGAAATAGGCACTGCTAACCATAATAAGAACATCATTAAGACTCCCCATGAGTTTCTTTTTAGCATTATCATCAAGTGGGACATTCAAATAACAATCTTCAAGTGGAGGCAAATCAAGCATATCATAAATCTTTCTAGGCATAATAGAAACACTACTATCAAGATCACATAAAGATTTGAAATCAAAGTCATTCACTTTCATATTAATGATGGGTTCCCAACCATATTCTTGTTTTATAGTAATAGAAGCTTTATGTTTCATCTTTTCTTCTTTAATCTTTATGAGAGCATCAGTAATGTGTTTTGTAAAGGCCATGTTCATAGCACTAGCATTAGGACTTTTAGCAAGATTTTGTAGGAACTTAATAACTTCAGAGATATTGCAACCATCAAGATCAAAATCAAATTTATAATTTAGAGTAGTAGAACTATTACTAGCCTCAACACTAGTGGTGGTAATAGTAGAAACACTGATGTTTCTAGCAATTTCATCTTATCTTTCCCACTTAGCATGTAATTCAGCTAATAGTCTAACATTTTCATCAATTCTTACTTGTATAGCATTAGTAGCTGCAAAGGGATTCTCATTAGTTTCAGGTTTAGCAGCCATTTTATTAATCAATGAAGATTGAGCTTCAGATAGAGATGATATATTCCTTTCAGCATTAGAGAGTTTCAATTGTAAACTAGGAATTTCCCTATTTAGATTCTCAAGTTGATGGCTAATGCTCTTCAAAATGGTAGATTGTTCCTCCATAGTTTTAGTAAATAGTTTATTTTGCTCATATTGCATTTGCATGAAGTTTTTAGTGGCTCTCTCAACTTCTAAAATTCTTCCTTCACTAGGTAATCCAGGTTTACCATTATAACCATAAGTATTATTAGGAGGGTAGGGCCTATAATTGTTATTACCATAAGCATTGTTGCCAAAATTGTTATTTATTATGAAGCTCACATCAACTTGCTCTTCTTGAGCAACCAAAGAGGCTAAAGGAACATTATTTGGATCAATATGGGCTTTCCCATTAACAAGCATAGACATAATAATATCAATTTTATCACTCAAGGAGGAGGTTTCCTTAACAGAATTTACCTTCCTACCTTGTGGAGCTCTCTCAGTATGCCATTCGGAATAATTAACCATCATATTATCCAGAAGTTTTGTTGCAGCACCCAAAGTAATGGTCATAAAGGTCCCTCCAGCAGCAGAGTCCAATAGGTTCCCTGAAGAATAGTTCAATCCTGCATAAAAGGTTTGGATGATCATCCAAGCAGTCAGTCCATGAGTGGGACAATTCTTTACCAAAGATTTCATTCTTTACCAAGCTTGAGCAACATGTTCATTATCAGATTGTTTAAACTTCATTATTTCACTTCTCATAGATATAATCTTAGCAGGAGGATAGTATTTTCCAATTAAAGCATCTTTGCAATTAGTCCAAGAATCAATACTATTCCTAGTTAGGGAATTCAACCATTCTTTAGCTTTTCCTCTCAAAGAGAAAGGAAACAATTTAAGCTTAATAACATCACCATCTACATCCCTATGCTTTTGGATCTCACAAAGTTCAACAAAGTTATTTAGATGGGCAGCAGCATCTTCATTACCAATACCAGAAAATTGTTCTCTCATAACAAGATTGAGTAAAGCAGGTTTTATCTCAAACAAAGTATCTTCAGCACAGGTGGAGCAATAGGCGTGCTCATAAAATCATTGTTGTTGGTGCTAGTGAACTCACACAACTTAGTGTTTTCAAGGGTAGTAATTTTTTTTAATAAGAAAGCAAACTTCTAAAACTAATTTTTGTGTGTTTTTGATAAAGAAACAAGCAAACAAAGCAAAAAGAAACTAAGCAAAACAAAAATAACAAAGTAAAGAGATTGGTTATGAGGGACTGCCCTTGTGAAGATGTCCTTGACTCCCCGGCAACGGCGCCAGAAAAGTTCTTGATGGCTGGTGTTGATGTAGAGCTCGTTGGGAACCCCAAGAGGAAGGTATGATGAGCACAGCAGCAAGTTTCCCTCAGTTATGAAACCAAGGTTTAATCGAACCAGTAGGAGCAAGGAAACACCCCAAAGGTGTTGCTAGGTGAGCCTTGGCAGGGCGCACTACCGGTGCTAGTAGCAACGTGGAGACCTGCACAACACAACCACAAAACTCTGTACCCAACTTGCGATGAGGTTATCCATATCACCGTGTTTTGCTGAAAACAAAGGATTAAACGTATCGAAGGGAAGGAAGTAATAGTTTGCAGAAAGTAAACACAAACCAATAAACAGTTTATAGATTGTATGTAAAAGAAAAGGACCAGGATCCATAGTTCACTAGAGGTGGCTCTCCTTAAGATAGATAACATGCTGGGTGAACAAATTACAGTGGGGCAATTGATAAACATCGAGAAAGCAATACATGCATATACTAATCATCTTGACTCCTTTGGAACTTGATTGGGCATTACAACATTATACATAGACCGCCATCCAACCGCATCTATGACTAATAATCCACCTTCAGGTTATCATCCGAACCCCCTCCAGTATTAAGCTGCAAGCAACATATTATTGCTTTACGAATTGCATGTAATGTAAACAATACGATTGTTCTATGAACAAAGGATTGTTGTTTTCTCCCTAGTAGCAACAACACATCTAGTACCTTAGAGATTTCTGTCACTTCCCCAGATTACCAGAGGCATGAACCCACTATCGAGCATAAATACTAACTCTTGGAGTTGCTAGCATCTACTTGGCCAAGATAGCTACTAACAACGGAAAGCATGCAAGATCACAAATAACAAAGACATGATAGAATCAATAATCAATCTGAAATAGCATCTCAATATCCATCGGATCCTCGCAAACACAACATGCAGAATTACAAATAGATGATCTTGATCATGAACGGAGCTCACAAGATCTAAACATGAAAGCACAAAGGAGGAGAACCAGCAACCTAGCTACTACATGGATCCATAGTCTAAGGATGAACTACTCACGCATCACACCGGAGGCTTGCATGGTGATGAAGGAGGCCTCCAGGGTGAATTCCCCTCTCCGGCAGGGTGCCGGGAAGAGCTTCAGATCTAGGGATGGAGATGACGGCGGCTACAGACTCTTTCGTGGATTTTTGATCGGGCCCTTAGGGTTTTCGTCCCGAGGGTAATATATAGGCGGAAGGAGAGGCCGAGGGGGTGCTAGGGTTGGCCAGACCACCCCCTGGCGCGGGCAGGCCTAGCCGCGTGGCCAGGTGGTGTGGCCGGCCCCCAGCCCTTCTCTGTCTCGTATTCTGGCATCTGATGACTTCTGGAAAAATAGGCACTTTGACTTTTGTCCCGTCCAATTCCGAGAATATTCATTTTCTGACTTTCCTGGAACCAAAAACAGCACAAAACAGGCAGCTAGCACTGTGGCTCTTGTTAATAGGTTAGTCCAAGAAATCATATGAAAAGTACTCCAAAGTGTGGACAAACCACAAGAAAGTGGATAAAACCAAGCATGGAACATCAAAAATTATAGATACATTTGCAATGTATCAGGCATTGGAGGCTTGGCTACATTATGAAGAATTGAGGGATCTTCATTATTTATTTTTGTCAAGTCAAGCCAATTGGATTATCTTGCTTCTATCTTATATCCAATGTTCCTCCTTGCGGTAACATGTGCTAAACTCATTTACATTGAAAGTTACTTGCCCCTTGTGCATGTGTTGGTTTGTACCTTGCATATGTACGTATATGTTGTGCTTCCCTTTTACTTGTATTGAGTTATCAAGTATATTTGTGTATGTTGGTTGGCACATCATATATTTGTGTTCTTGTGTTTGAGCCTTTGATGAATTTATTTGGTATCTTTTTGGGATCTTGTGAGAGATTAATGGACTATCCCATTATGGGGGAATGTTATGCTTGGGCAGTGCACAATCCTAAAATATGTATACATGAGGAAAACCACTTAGTATTTATATTGCAAGTTTATCTAGTATCTATGTGGTATGTCTCTCTCATGAGAAATTCAAGTTCCATAATGTTCATTAATCATCTCTATTTGGATGTTCTTACCACTTGTTGAGAATTCTTGTTTTATTACATTATGGGGGATTCATATGCTTTGTGCATATTACAAACCTAGAAAATCTGGACATTTGAGGTAGTGCCACTTATAATTGATATTGAGAATTATCTAGCTCCTATGTGGCACATTTAGCTCAAACAAGTTCTAATTTGCTTTGTTTCTTTTATTGCTCATCTTTTGGATCTTGTTTGTGAGAGATTTTCTTGATATGTGCTTCCTCTTATTTGGACCTCCATATCCTACATGGAAACCATTTGATTCAAGTTACTCTAATCACTAGTGACCGTGTGACTATTTGGAGCTATCAAGAATCTCTCTCGAAGCATCAAGCATAATTTTTATATCTTGTTACATGCTTTTTTGTGTGAATATGATCATGATTTCCTTGCAAACTACCTCGGGAAAATTTTCCCCATAATTCTTGTCCTTGGACAAGTGGTACTCCATATATAGTAGAATTTATTCATCATGTTCGCTTTGGCCATTGCTTTTCTTTGTCCTATCTTTGGCCAAGAAAAAAATGTTTTCTCTTTCTCCCATGTATTCCTTGCGTCTTGTGGATCCTTTTAGTTTATTGGTATTCTCTTGTGTTTTAATTAATGTAGGTAGTGGTGATGATCTATTTTGTGTGCATTTTGTATTCAAAAGCAAAATTCTATATAATGCACCATTCATGGGGGAGCTCTCCTATACTATCTAGAACACTCCTTTTATGCTTCTTAATTTGATCCATATAGTGTTTCTTGTGCTTGGATTCTTGATCTTTTCATTTGGTACTTTGTGCCATCATGAAAAGTGTAGAGAGTGTGGGTTTGTGTGTTGGAACCTTGCTCTATTTGGGAGTTGGCTTTGTCTCATTCTTTGTTACTTGTTTTGATATTTTATAATGAGATAAATCCTTGAGCATTGTGGGTTTTGTGGATCTATTGCTCTTTGGCTTTTGCCGTGTTCCTTTATTGAATTAGTGTCCTTTCATGTGTTGATTTGGCTCTTTGATACAATTTGGACACCTTTTTTCATTTCACACTCTTGTGTGCTACTTCTTGGTTTACTTGGTGTTTTAGTTCAAATTGTATCTCCTTTTTGGTTCTTGAAAGTCTAGTGCATGCATATTTACTTCTTGTATATAGTATGGCATGCTTTCTTTCTATGATCCAATGTATAGGGGAAACTCCACCAAATCCTATTGGCTAAGCTGTGCATGAAATTCAATTTCATATTAATATGCACATATTTATGTGGAGCTTCTCCTATATATTGTAGTTGCACTAACTACTTTGGACCCAATTTGTTTGGGAACCTAGTGTACTTAATTGTGTTTTAGGTACATTGGATATATATTGGGTGCTTGTATCTTGAACAAGGAAGAAGTGATGTTTTCATGTCAATTGGATGCAAGCTAGGATGATCAACAAATTCTTATCCTGTACATCCTACCAATTATATCTTGGTAACAAGTATCTCTCTCATGCATACATATATTATTTCCAACCTTTTGTAGGTTGCTTGTTGGCATGAATTTGTGTTTGTACAATTTTTGTGGTTCTTATTTTGGTTTTTGCAAGTCCTCCTGTATTGCAAATGTGAGTATGGTGAGATGAGTGCATATAAGTGGGACTATACAAAATCATGCTCATGATTCACCAATCCCAAATATGTCAATCTAGCAATTTTATTGCATATGTCTTCCTCATTTTCTCTCATGTGCAATAGTGAGTATTTTGCCAAGTTGATTTATTTTGTGATACTTGTTGCCTTTCTCCACATATTCCAACTATTCCCCTTTCCCTTGGTAATAGTTGCAATGTATGTAGTGTGTTGGTGCTTGAAGCTCATTGATGTACAATAAGATATATTTGAGCCTTTGGCCATGCTTTCAAGCAAAAATCTTATTGGTATATTATATGACTTCCTCTTTTTTCATGTGCTTTCTTGAGTATCTATTTTGTGTGTGCATGTTTCTTTGTGGGCATATGTCTATGTGATATTCTCCACCTAGAAACTTATACACACAATAGAAGATAAATCTCTGGTTGTGTTTGTTTCCCTTGGATACCACCCTTTATCTCTTTGTGACTCTTTGGTGGCTTCCAAAGTTATTTGCCTATGACTGCTTGTCCCATTTGCTTGCATCTCCGAGCACTCATAATTTGATCTCTCTTGCCGTGTATTGTTAAATGAGTTTGTAGAAGTGAGGATTCCATGATTGTGCACTTTGTTTCCAAATATAATTATTATAATTGGTGCATAATCCTTGGGGAGCTTCTCTAACTCACTTAAGAATGCTAATTTGCCTTTCTCTTTGTTTGAGGTTTAAATGTCTATGGGGGAGTGAGGATTCCATACTTGTGCATGATGTATTCAAATCAATGATTCTAATTTGTGCACAAAGATTGGGGAGCCTCCCTATTATATCTAAACACTCATTTGTTCGTATCATAATATCTTGTGTTTTTTCTTTTGGTATCAGTTGTTGTTGTCAATTGGTCTTTTTTGGATCTTTTGGTTGCTCACTTCATTTGTTGAAGCTTCGTTCTTTTTCCTTTTCTTTTTGCAATCTTTAGGTCCTCAATATATGTTACTTCCTCCCAAGTATTCATCATTGGATATGTGCATATGCACACCTTTTGAGGAATTCTCACTATATTGGCCATCTAGAATTTTTCACCCATTTTAGCAATCGATGCCAATGGGGGAGAAGTTTTAGAGGGTTTAAGGGAAGTTGGTTTATGCTTTGAGTTGGTTCTTAAGCTTTAGCCTTGCATGCTCTTGCATCTTTGTTGTTGCTTTGCATGTTTAATATATAGAGGAAACTGAACCACTGATAATGGTTGGCAATCTATGCAATGAAAATCAAGTTCGTCACACGTGCATAGATTGTGGGGGAGTGTGCTCTATATATTGTGGTTGTACCGACATCACATACTTGTCTAGTATTTGATGTTGGGGCAACCATTTTTTCGCTAAATTCCATATTTAAACCCTCTCAAAGGGATTGTAGTCAATTACCAAAATGGGGGAGATTGAAAGGGCATGTATGCCCCCATGTGTGGTTTTGGTAATTAATGAAAATCCCTATGGACTAATGTGCAAACTGAGTTTCACTTGTAGGTTTGTCCATTGACATCGCTTGGACCATGTGTTGGTTTCAAGGATGAAAAAGAAGAAGCAATGTCCAAGGGCTTTGTGCCTATTGGAATCAAGTAGAAGAAGAAGATCAAGTATGTCTTGAAGAAGAAGAAGAAGATGGAGTTCCTCATGGCAATCTTCAAGACATCATCAATAATTTAAGTGCAAGCTCAAGATGCGTCATCTCTAGAAGATCTCATTCTTGAAGCTTGCCATCCTTGGAAATCATGGAATGATGAAGACAAGTTCGAAGAAGAGGCTTCCCCATGGAGTATGGGGGAGCATTTCTCAAGACTTCATCAAGCAAGTGCAAGCAAGTGCAATCAAGTAAGGTGTTCCATATTGAAGGTGACAAGATCGTCTACATCAAGCTCAAGTGGGATGCTCAAGGCAAAGGTATGATCGTGATAGGGTTTCTATTTTACCGGTCTCTTGTAGTGTTCTTGTAGTGTTGGGAGACCGGGTTTAGGATAGATAGCCGTACTATCAAGAGGGGCTCCGAGTGGGTGACTCGTTCATATCTTTCAAAGAGAGCTCAAACCTTTGCATACATAGCATCATCTTTCTTTGTTGTTGTTTGGTTCTTGTCCATGTGAGGATCTATAGCTTGTGGTTATCTTCATAACAAGCTCTAGTTCGTCAAAAACGGATTTTCCTTGCATATCTTATTGCGTTTTTTATCTTGCGGGTTTTTCCGGCTCCACACCTTCGGAGGTGTCTCATATATATATTCATGGTATTTTCTACATTGTTGATACCCAATATTTCACCTTTTGTTGGATTCTACTCTTTATTATCTTTCCAACAAAATTGGTTTCATCCCAATTAGAGTTTCCAAGCTCAACTTCTTGCGTTTTGGGTTCTGGAGGTTTTACTGGATCATCGCTTCTGAGAGGTCATACCTTTCTCCATTTTATTTTTATCCTATCTTATTGTACTATGATGTTTCTTTGCATAATCTTGTAGAGATTTTTGTTCTCTTCAAAACAAGCCCAAGATCATCGAAATCGGAGTCCGGAGTCAAAAGTTATTGAAGTTTTCGTGCAATGTTGTCCAACGTTTTTGCTTGAGCGGTAGTACCGGCCCAAGTTCCGGCCAAAGTTCTGGTAAATCTCGGTTTTGTTATGTATCTTGTGTTTCTATTTAGAGGTAGTACCGGTGGGGCACCGGTAGTTCTGGTGGGGCGCGAATCTGGCCCAAACGGGCAGATTTCTCTTGCCCTATTTAAGGGCCCCCTCTTCCCAAAAGTTTCCCCAAGTTTTGAGGTCATTTTTGCTAGCTCTTCCACTCTCTCTCCTCCATTGTTGACCTTCAAAAGCTTTCCCTCTTCCCTTCTCCCTCCCATAATTCTTGCATCTCTTTGAGAGATTTGAGAGTGGAGATCTAGATCTACAACCCCCACCAAATCAAATCCCTTCTTTGTGAAGGAATCCTTGGGATCTAGATCTTGGAGAGTTTTGTGTTCTCCTCTTGTGTTCTTCCTCTCTTATTCCCCAATAACTTTTGTAGCTTTGGTGGAATTTGAGAGACAAGGACTTGCCTATTGCATTTTGTGCATAGGTTTGAGTTCTCCTCGGAGATTCGGCGAGTTCAAGCCCTTGTGCTTGTTACTCTTGGGTTCTTGGAACCCTAGACGGTTGTGTGACTGGAGTGTTGACCTTGCGTGGTCTTGTGGCCTTGTTTCCTTTTGTGGCTTTGTAGACTTTGTGGCATTGTTGATGGGAGCCTCCAATTGAGTTGTGGAGATTGCCCCAACCTTGTACGGGTTCGGTGACCGCCCTCAAGTGTCCCATAGTGGAACGTGAGTAGGCCTTTGTGGCGAGCTCACGGGAGAACTTGGTGAGCCTTTTGTGGCGTCGGTAGGTTGCGTGCCTTCCCATTGGGGTGACGCCTTGTGTGGCGTTGGGTGAGCATCGAGCCACCACACCTCGAGGTGAGTCACTTGTGGTGTTCGAAGTACATTGCGCCCCCGCACCTCTCCAACAGAGACGTATCTTCTTTGGAAGTGAACTTTGGGAAACAAATCATCATCTCTGCGCCCATCGGTTATCTCTCAACCGAGCCCTTTACTTATGCAATTTACATTGTGATAGCCTTCGTGCTTGAAGTATTTTATCGTGCTTTCGTCTTGTTGCTTGTCTTGCTTAGCATAGGTTGTTGGTGCACTTAGTGAACCTAGTGAATATAGGTTTTGGATTGATAAATTAAACGTTAAGTTTTATTCCGCATTTATTAGAGCCTAAGCCGTAATAATTTTAAAACGCTTATTCACCCCCTCTAGGCGATGTCCATTTCCCTTTCATGGTGTTTGGCAACCCTTAAGTGTGTCAACCTACGGTTCGCAAATAATGCAGACATGATTGAGACCCCTCTCAGATCAATAATCAGAAGCGTGACCTGGAGATCCATTCGGACTCCTACACATTCAACGATGAATTCTGTGATCGTGAGAACCTTTAACGCTAGTAACTTAATCCCTTTGTCTCACAATATATTACATGTACGAGATTCGATCATCGATATCCAAATACCTAGTTTTATCTTGTTACCGACATGCACTCTTTTCTTGTTCCCGTGATATAACATTCTAGTGATCACATCACTTGCTTGCAAGCTATTCTCAATGTGATATCACCGAGAGGGCCCAGCGTATATCTATTCGTCATCAGGATAGAAAAATCGCACTCTTGATCCATCAGCCTCTACATAACACCTTTGTAGCACTGAACCCATCTTTATAGTCACCCTTTTATGGTGTGACGTTTGATGTTATCAAGATACTCTTGCAATGTTAGTGATTAACATGATCTCATGGTATAAGGACTAGGATTACTTCGTATGATGTTATAGCAATATAAACACAATGACTTTGATCATAATGCTATACTTCGGATAAATGTTCATCACATCATTTCACAAATGTTGTGACCTCATTATTAACGACATCCAATGTCCATGATCAGGAAACTTTGATCATCTTGTTAATCAACGAGCTAGTTTAAAGAGAGGCATAACTAGGAACTTTATATTTGTTTATTAAACACACATGTATTAACGTTTCCGTATTAATACAATTATAGCATGCAAAATAAACATATATCATATACTTGGAATACACATAATAACAACTTTATTATTGCCTCTCAGGGCATATTCCCTTCACTTTCGTCATAAACAACATATCGTCACCCTGCATTTCAAGGCGTTCTTCTGCCTCCACATTTTGCAATTTAATGCTAGCATAGTGCAAGACCCCCCCCCCACTTTTGAGGACATCTTGATTGATGATTTCTGACAATTGAGTCTGGATGCGAAAGAATTATTATCTAATATCATCATCCGCGATTGTCGACATATTTTGGGCCCACTTCTGGAGATGTGATGGTAGCTTAAGCAGCTGTTGATCCTATATGAACCCGCTCATGTGATAGAGGACGTAGAAGGCCTCCTTTTGACTATCTGTCGGCTGATGGATGCAGGGGAATAGCGTTACGTGGGTAAACACGTGTTTTCCTTCCTTATTGACATGCCCCCTCCCCCTTGCCGAAGTAGCCTCCATCTAAGGTGTAGGCGTCGAGAGCATCATCCAGAACACTCTATGTTGCCATAGTCTTTCTTCTTTATAAATCTGCCCGAGTCGAAATATGTGGCTTGCGAAAGCTTCGGGCAGATGTTGATGAGTGTGTAATATTTTTCTCTGCGCAAAACAATTCAAACAGAAATGTATTGGAAACGAATGATGCAAATCGAAAAAATATGTTACGGGTGGCCAGCGAATAAGTATTGTACTTACTCGGGAAAGAATGGCACAAGAAGGTAATCCTTATTTTTGTTCTTCAGCATGAAGTCTTTGAGGTAATCCCTCACGAGTGACCGGTCCCCAGGGTTCAACAAGATCCTTTCACGCATGTAGAAGGGGTCCAATATCGCGATGCCCTCCGTTCTCTCTCTCTAGACCTTCATCGCCATGTTGAGCGAGTATAGGCGGACTAGGGTATAGTCCAGCCATTTACAATGAAACAAATTGAAGGTGTCTTCGAACCATAGGAAGAACAGATCCGCGGGGGGGTGTATCGATGAAGCCCTTTCCCTCTGGCACCTAGACAAAAAAAATAAGGTGCACCGAATTTTTTCTTTCATAAGTTGATTCTCCAGATACAGAATACTGCCATGCAGACTCTGCATAGGTGGACTTGCCGCTTTTAGCATCCTTGGCTCCAGCATCGGCTTACCCGCTATATGCATTTTCCACAGGTCATCATTGAGTGCATATGGCACACCGTCCTGAGCCCGGATAGTCGTCCTCGCCACCTTTGTTGGAACCGACTAGCTCACAGCCTTCGGCTTCTTACTTCTTTTTCAACCCTTCATGATATCTTGAATAGGGACCGCTAACTCCTTACCGGCTACATGGTGTAGTGTGTTAGGGATGAAAACAATTCCATGCTAGGCTTGTGGAGCATTGGTGATAGGTGGAGGCATCTCTTGAGAACTGTCGAAGACCAGATGTTGTGTGCATGTCATACTAGGTCCAGCTAGATCGTCGCAGGCATGGCTGAAGGGTCCAATACAAGGCATGTAAAGGTCATCATCAGTGGCAGTGTTGAGGAATTCATCCATGTTCTCATCATCGTTATCGTTGTGTGGCATATCCACTGGCAGTGATGGCGGTGCGACAGCCTTGCCATGGCTTATGCTAGTGGCAATGGCTGGTGGTGGCGGCGATGTTGTCCTTGGGGTGGTCCCTCCCCCCAATATGAATCTTGGTCTTAGGCCATACCAAGGGCTAGCTGTGGCATCCTCCGAGGTTCAAGTGTTCGTCGGCTCCTTCGGGTTGAATGGGGGGTCGACATCGTTGGAGCCCAGCAACACCCGAGCATCGCAACCCTAAACATGCCATTAGGCATGGGCTTGTTGTGGAACATGTGGTTCTTCGGTTGAACGATAGTGCCCTTGGCAACATCCTTCAACTCGCCCTCCACGTACTACAGGAGGGTGCAAGCAATATCCTGCAAAGAAACATGCGTGTTGGGCATCATCAGAGATATGGCCGTCATCAAAGCAAAATGAGATGAGCATCCGAGACGCTTAATTAGGTACCTTGGTGATGGCATCGAGCGTCTAGTGTCAACGCACCGCCAACGGCGGCGGCCGTGCAAGTGATAGAGGGTCTGCTTGCATCCGTGCAGCCGGCTGGCGTATGCTCCGCCTCCAGCTGGGGTTCACTAGGACGAAGCACTAGCAACGCCGCGGTGTTATTGGGCGGCATCGTCACTGGTGCGACCGGTTGCACCGGGTTGTTGCTAGGTGGCGTCATCACCAGTTCGACCGGTTGGATCCCACTATTGGCAGCCGAGGTCAGCACCGCCACGAAGGTCGGCTGCCCCGAGGTGTTCGCGGGCAGGGTCACCAATGCGAACCATGCCGGTATCTGGCTGGTCGCGTTGCTGCCAGTCAAGCTGGGCAGAGGTTGGCCCCTGTCGACCTACCAGGTTCCAAGCATCAAGCCCTTCTAACAAAGAAGGAACAATCTTTATGATCCTCTGTCCCAATCGGTCATCGATCATCTGCGGCATACTATCCATTATTTTATTGATCTCTTGAAACTCGCGTCGCTCCTCAGCCTCCTTCTGCAACTTTTTCTCCCTTCTAGCCTTGGCATCCTGTTTGTAGTAGTCCCTCATTTTCGTGGTCGTGCCTAAGCTAGGCACACGGCCACCTGACATCAGCGGCATCCATGTTTCCCTTTTCTTGAAATGGTTTGTTGCCCTGTTGAAAGGACCGTCCCACGGCTCCGTCGACCCCTAGGAGGAGTCCATAGCTGCTTCCATTTCCTGTTTCTGCAGAAGGAAGAGTTGAACGTGTTTACAAATTAGGCTTCATTCTTAATTATAACTTGATATCCATGCAAGGTAAATTCCTTACAAGATGTTTCTCAAATTTCCTCACATCATCATCGTCGGTAACGAATTCCTTCGTTACTGGGTGAAGATAGTAGCAGGCCCGGACAAAGTTCCTCGTCTGCACGTGCGTGAATTTGTGCCACGGGTTTTCTTTACCAAACGTCAAAGCTCGACATCCTCCTTGTCCCAAATGGGCTTTACTCCTCTATAACCGCCGCTTCCGCAATGATGGTTGCCTATGTTCTATGCCCGCATCTTCTTCCCCCATGCAGTCCGCTTTACGCCCAAGTCAGAAGCCACCTTCTCCTTGAAAAGGTCAAATTCTTCTTCATCGAGCCTCGGTCCGTTCTTCTTGATCTCCTCGAAGCTTTTACCCTTATCAATTCGTGCCTTCACCCGGGTTCTCCAGCTGCTCAAGGCGTTAATCATCTTTGTGAGGGCTACCTGGTTTGCCTTATTCCCTTTGAGATTTAAGTTGTTAAACGGATCTGGGAACTTGTATGGTTGGTGAAGCTTCTGGATGAGGAGATCTACCAGATGCGCTTGCTCAGGTGCCCTTAGGTTTCCCGTGTTGAGCAAGACGGTGTCCCAGACGATGCACCCGATCTGTATGCCATACCCTTTGACAAGTTCTTCAGGCTCCAAGGGTACGCCAGAAGGGGACACTTCAGTAAATTCCTCTCGAACGGTGCCGAGCACTAGCGGCTACCGATCCTTCCTTTGCTTCTTGGCACTATTAGGTTGGATACCGCTGCCATCTATGCATTTGCCAGCAGTGGTCTCACCCTTGGCGCCAGTATCAGTGGGGGCTTCATCCTTGCGATCACCACTATCAGTGGTTTTGTCATCGGCGGCAGCATCCTCGTCTTGCATCGAGTCCTACATCTCATCGTCTCCTTCGTCCCGGCCAAACTCCCAAAATGCCTTGTTACTCTCTCAGGCTTCTTCTAAGACGTTTGTAGGCCGAGATGTGCCGGCCCTGCAGTTGCTGTGTCCGCTCGACATGGTGAGTACTACATACAAAGATGCAACTAGTTAGTAGAAAAATCCACAGGAAAATTCGACATGACCTTTGCTAATTTATGGACTAGGAGTGCCCATTTTTCACTAAAACAGAAATGAATCAAGATTTCAGCGGGAATGGGCAACTCAAAACCCTTAAAGGGTTGAAATCCTGCATCTCATACACATAAACATATATACATACTGGAGAAGCACACTTGGCAGATATAAACAGAGACATGTTAGCAAATCTCCCAACCGAAATTCTATGTCTAGGTTCAAATGTGCAAAGCTGGTTTCATTCAGTAGAGTCATGCCTATCAACCTAACAAGGAAACACCAAGACACTCATCACGAGCTATGACCGAAATCAAGATCACAATAAGTGATGTTCTTCAACTATTTAATGACCATTCAGAACTTGGTACAGTTTTGTAGCGGGCATTATAATTCATTTATCAAAATCAGCATAATTGAAGAACACCTTGCTGACTCATGTACTAACGAGCTCATTGGGGAACCCAAAGAGGAAGGTATGATGAGCACAGCAGTAAGTTTTCCCTCAGTTATGAAACCAAGGATATCAATCCAGTAGGAGCAAGGAAACACCCCAAAGGTGTAGCTAGCTAAACTTTTGCAGGGCGCACTATCGGTGCCAGCAGCAACATGGAGACCTGCACAACACAACCACAGAACTTTGTCCCCAACTTGCGATGAGGTTGTCAATCTCACCGGTTTTGCTTAAAACAAAGGATTAAACGTATCGAGTGGAAGAAAGTAATAGTTTGCAGAAAGTAAACACAAAATAGTAAATAGTTGATTGTAGATTGATAGTAAAAGAAAGGAGCGGGGTCCATAGTTCATTAGAGGTGGCTCTCCTTAAAATAGATGACATGTTGGGTGAACAAATTACAGCGGGGCAATTCACAAACATCGAGAAAGCATACAAGCATATACTATTCATCTTAACTCCTTTGAGATTCGATTGGGCATTACAACATTATACATAGACCGCCATCCAACTGCATCTATGACTAATAATCCACCTTTAGGTTATCATCCAAACCCCCTCCAGTATTAAGTCTCAAGCAACGGATAATTGCATTACGAATTGCATGTAAAGTAAACAATACGATTGTTCTATGAACAAAGGATTGTTGTTTTCTCCCTAGTAGCAACACCACATCTAGTACCTTAGAGATTTCTGTCACTTCCCCAGATTACCAGAGGCATGAACCCACTATCGAGCATAAATACTAACTCTTGGAGTTGCTAGCATCTACTTGGCCAAGATAGCTACTAACAATGGAAAGCATGCAAGATCACAAATAACAAAGACATGATAGAATCAATAATCAATATGAAATAGCATCTCAATATCCATCGGATCCCCGCAAACACAACATGCAGAATTACAAACAGATGATCTTGATCATGAAAGGAGCTCACAAGATCTAAACATGATAGCACAAAGGACGAGAACCAGCCATCTAGCTACTACATGGACCTGTAGTCCAGAGATGAACTACTCACGCATCCACCGGAGGCTTGCATGATGATGAAGAAGGCCTCCAGGGTGAATTCCCCTCTCTAGCAGGGTGCCAGGAAGAGCTTCAGATCCCTCCCGATCTAGGGATGGAGATGATGGCGGCTACATACTCTTTCGTGGAATTTTGATCGAGTACTTAGGGTTTCTGTACCGAAGGCAACTTATAGGTGGAAGGAGAGGCCGAGGGGGTGCCTGGGGCAGCCAGACCACCCCCTAGCGCGGTCTAGGCCTGGCCGCGTGGCTAGGTGGTATGGCCGGGCCCCAGGGCCTCTCCGTCTCGTATTTTGGCTCTAGGTGTCCCTCGGTGAAAAACTGACTTTGGCTTTTGTCCCGTCCAATTCCGAGAATATTCATTTTCTGACTTTCCTAGAACCAAAAACACCAGAAAACAGGCAGTTGGCATTGTGGCTCTTGTTAATAGGTTAGTCCAAGAAATCATATGAAAAGTACTCCAAAGTGTGGACAAAACATAAGAAAGTAGATAAAACTGATACATTGCAAATGTATCTATAATTTTTGATGTTCCATGCTTGGTTTTATCTACTTTCTTATGTTTTGTCCACACTTTGGAGTACTTTTCATATAATTTCTTAGACTAACCTATTAACAAGAGCCACAGTGCCAGCGGCCTGTTTTCTGCTGTTTTTGGTTCCAGGAAAGTCAGAAAATGAATATTCTCGGAATTGGACAGGACAAAAGCCAAAGTTATTATTTTACCAGGGGACACTTGGAGCCAGAATACGAGACGGAGAAGGGCCAGAGGGCGGCCACACCACCTGGCCGCGCTGCTAGGCTTGGCCTGCGCCAGGGGGTCATGTGGCCAGCACAGACACCCCCCGGCCTCTCTTTCCGCCTATATATTGCCTCTGATACGGAAACCCTAAGTACCCGATCAAAATTCCACGAAAGAGTCTGTAGCCGCCGTCATCTCCATCCCTAGATCGGGGGGATCTGAAGCTCTTCCCGGCACCCTGCCGGAGAGGGGAATTCACCCTGGAGGCCTTCTTTGTCATCATGCAAGCCTCCGGTGTGATGCGTGAGTATTTCATCTCTGGACTACGGATCCATGTAGTAGCTAGATGGCTAGTTCTCCTCCTTTGTGCTTTCATGTCTAGATCTTGTGAGCTCCGTTCATGATCAAGATCATCTATTTTGTAATTCTGCGTGTTGTGTTTGCGGGGATCCGGTGGATATTGAGATGCTATTTCAGATTGATTATTGATTCTATCATGTCTTTGTTATTAGTGATCTTGCATGCTTTCCGTTGTTAGTAGCTATCTTGGCCAAGTAGATGCTAGCAACTCCAAGAGTTAGTATTTATGCTCAATAGTGGGTTCATGCCTTTGGTAATCTAGGGAAGTGATAGAAATCTCTAAGGTACTAGATGAGCTATTGCTACTAGGGAGAAAACAACAATCCTTTGTTCATAGAACAATCATATTGTTTACATTACACGCAATTCGTAATGCAATTATCTATTGCTTGGAACTTAATACTAGAGGGGATTCGGATGATAACCTGAAGGTGGATTATTAGTCATAGATGCAGTTGGATGGCGGTCTATGTATAATATTGTAATGCCCAATCAAGTCTCAAAGGAGTCAAGATGATTAGTATATGCTTGTATGCTTTATCGATGTTTGTCAATTGCTCCGCTGTAATTTGTTCATCCAGCATGTTATCTTTCTTAAGGAGAGCCACCTCTAGTGAACTATGGACCCTGGTCCTTTCTCTTACAATCAATCTACAAATTGTTTACTGCTTTGTTTTTACTTTCGACAAACTATTACTTCCTTCCATTCGATACATTTAATCCTTTGTTTTCAGCAAAACCGGTGAGATTGACAACCTCATCGCAAGTTGGGGGCAAAGTTCTGTGGTTGTGTTGTGCAGGTCTCCATGTTACTACTAGCACCGATAGTGCGCCCTGCCAAGGCTCAGCTAGCAACACCTTTGGAGTGTTTCCTTGCTCCTACTGGATTGATAACCTTGGTTTCGTACTGAGGGAAAACTTGCTGCTGTGCTCATCATACCTTCCTCTTGGGGTTCCCCGACGAGCTCGATATATTTTGGGCCATCAAAAACCAAGCATGGAACATCAAAAATTATGGATACTTTAGCAACGTATCAACATCCCCAAGCTTAACTTCTGCTCGTCCTCGAGTAGGTAAGTGATAAAAAAGAAAGTTAATTTTTTAGGTGACATGCACCATCATAAACTTGATCAAAGTATTTGTAAAACATTTGAAGCCGGGATCATAGTACTTCAATCATAACATGAAAGACAAAGTTCTAACAATAAGGCAAAGCAACTATGTTGCAATATGAAAATACACAAACAAAAGATTCATGAATAACAATGCTTTGTAAGACGTTTGTTTGTTTCACATAAAGAAAACATAGCATAGTGGTATTCAGCTTGTCCCTCATAGAGTGGCAAACATAAATGCATAGGATACTTTCAAAGTTCATAAGAGTGACTAGATATAAATAGTTTAAAACAAGCAATATCAAAGCTATGCATCAATCAACAAGTCTTGGGACAATGCACATAGAACTAAGAATGGCCACTATGCTCTCAAAGTAGGTGAATAAAGATAGAAGGTGGAGACTCAACATAAAAGTAAAAGAAAGGGCCTTCATAGAGGGAAGTAGGGATTCAAGTTTCATAAAGAGCTTCCAAAAATTATGGTACTTATTAGCTTTCAGCTCTCAATGCCCCTATCATAAGCATCTTGAAGGTGATTAAGGTTAAAGTGACACAATTAAGAGGATATGCTTGACAAGTTATAAGCCGAAATCTCATGCCCCTTACTTACGAAAACCGAACCTCATGCTACTCAACTTTAGTCACAAGTAAGCTCTTGTCATTGTAAGTACATATGTATCATAGAGAACCGCCAACGGGGTACCCCTTGCACATGATACAGGAGCTATCCCATAATCAAAATGACAAGGCAAGCAAACAATGAGCATCCCATCGATCTTTTTATTTGCTATTTGCATAGGTTTTTATTGAGGATGCTTCATAGAGTGCTCATTATAGTTATGCTGCAAGTTTCCACCATGATTAGGCATGGCTTAGGCTAGCAGCCAAGGCGTTTCTCTAACACAAATACAAACTCCATGATCTTACAAGTTCCCCATTTATTTCACACCGCCGGGATCCATAAGCAAAAGAACATGATATCAACGGGGTACAAAGTACAGGTGCAATGTTGAAAGCGTTCCCCATGATACATGGTTCTGCTAACTTCAACTTATAAAGTGCAAGCATATACGCAACAAAGATGGACGCAATGGTTCAAGTTTATTAAATGCAAGAAAGTAAAGTGTGTCATCAAGTTCGTGGGAGCTTTAATCACTAGTTTTCTCATAACAAGTTTAATTCGGAAGGTAGACAGAAACATGAATATACTTGGAATAGCATATGCTAATAGGTAGGTATGGTAGAGTCTTTGAAATAACTTGGTTTTACGAGTTGGATGCATGAGTGGAACTCATACTTGGCCATAATCATGCAGAGCGACAAACTAAGAGAGCAATAATGGCCATAATCATGCAGAGCGACAAAACAACATTAATCAAAGCATAAAGTGATACTACAAGTTGTAAACTAAAGCATGGTGACTTGGGATAGTCCTAACATGGTGTGAGCATATGCCAAGTCAACCCAAATAAAGCATCAAAGGAGAATACCACAATACTATGCTTTAATATGCTAAAACAACACATGATTCTTCAAAGGCACATTAAGCAATCTCAATTGTTTATAACAAGTCATGCTACAGCAAAGAATACTAAGCATAAAGCCAAAACAATATCGAGCATGGCATGACAAAGCATAGGCCACAGTCAAAAACAAACTCTCTTTACCACTTAAGCATGAACTTTCCTACTCTTTTTCCAATCCAAACCAAACTATTTGAAAACCAATGTATGAAAGAGGGGGTCCAACCAATTTATTCAGCAAACTAAGAAAACAAAGAAAACGAAAAGGAAAAAGAATATGCCCCAAGAACAACACAACTGTGCATGAAACAATAAAAATGAAGTGTTTGGAAGGAACCTGAGATTTTTATTGATGAAGAGGGGGATGCCTTGGGCATCCCCATGCTTTGACACTTGTACTTATTGGATAT
The DNA here is from genome assembly GCA_910589775.1 of Avena eriantha. Taxonomy (NCBI): domain Eukaryota; kingdom Viridiplantae; phylum Streptophyta; class Magnoliopsida; order Poales; family Poaceae; genus Avena; species Avena eriantha. The sequence goes on from OU342743.1 coordinate 561,794,584, forward strand.
TTCTTGGGGTGACACGCGTGGCATCCCCAAGCTTGAGCTTTAGTCCATTCTTCAGCTCATTACTCATTCCTTCCATACACCTGAAATGTTTCCTTCATACAAAACTTCACACAATCTTTATTAGCAACATTAGTGCACCCAAGATAATAAGTCTTTAGGTTCAGTTCCAACACCAATAAAACTTCCATTAAAAACTAGCTACTGTATCACTTCCCTCAAAAAGCTCAATTTCCCAAAAGAACTCAAAAAGGAACCACCAAGAAGCAAATGCAGAAAATGGCAGAAATCTGTCAAAACAGAACAGAAGGTAAAGACGAATTTTTCGAAGACCTTCTGTTGCTCAAATCGAAAAGTGTTGAACTAACTAAAGTTAGATAACAACCTGGGTCAGAAGCACAAAAATTCACGCCTGAAAAGGACGTACAGAGAATTTACACGAATTTTTATGGTGAAGAACAGAAATCTGTTTTGGGACAGCAACTTTCCCAATCATTACTTCTTTCTCATTAGAGGTTACTCTTGGCACAAAAGGCAAATATAAAGGATAAGGAGTGGTTATTACTGAAGTAATAACTTCCAAGACTCATCTAAAACTTTTGGGTTATCTCCCAATAAGTACTTTTTTTAACGCCTTTAAGTTAGGCATAAGAAGCAAGAAAAAGGATCAAGTGTTCTCAAATGAAGAAGCATTAAGAGCAAATTTTGTTTTCATAGGAGAGGCAAAATAAATATTATCTCTCTTCTTAGGGAAGTGTTCGATACCTTTCTTGAGTGGGAGTTGATATTTAATGGTGCCTTCTTTCATATCAATAATGGCACCAACAGTTCTAAGAAAAGGTCTTCCCAATGTAATAGGACAAGAAGCATTGCATTCAACATCCAAAACATAGAAGTCAACAGGGACATAGGCATTGTTAACCATAATAAGAACATCATTAATACTCCCCATGAGTTTCTTTTTATAATTATCATCAAGTGGGACATTCAAATAACAATCTTCAAGTGGTGGCAAATCAAGCATATCATAAATCCTTCTAGGCATAATGGAAACACTACTATCAAGATCACATAAAGCTTTGAAATCAAAATCATTCACTTTCATATTATTGATGGGTTCCCAACCATCTTCTTGTTTTATAGGAATAGAAGATTTATGTTTCATCTTTTCTTCTTTAATCTTTATGAGAGCATCAGTAATGTGTTTTGTAAAGGCCATGTTCATAGCACTAGCATTAGGACTTTTAGCAAGTTTTTGTAGGAACTTAATAACTTCAGAGATATTGCAACCATCAAGATCAAAATCATAATTATCATCTAAAGTGGTAGAGCTATTACTAGCCTCAACACTAGTGGTAGTGATATTAGAAACACTAATGTTTCTAGCAATTTCATCTTCTCTTTCCCACTTAGCATGCAATTCAGCTAATAGTCTAACATTTTCATCAATTGTGACTTGTATGGCATTAGTAGTTGCAAGGGGATTATCAATAGTTTCAGGTTTAGCAGCCATTTTATTCAAAGATGATTGAGCTTCAGCCAATGATGCTATATTTCTTTCAGCATTAGAGAGTTTTCCTCGATAGTTTTATTGAAAGCAGTTTGTTTACTAATAAAGTCTTTAAGCATAACTTGAAGTTCAGAGGGAGCACTCCTATTGTTGTTGTAGGAATTTCCATAAGCATTACCATTGTTGGGAGGATATGGCTTATAATTGTTGTTACCAAAATTATTCATGTAGGGATTGTTGCTAAAATTATTATTTCTTATAAAGTTCACATCAACTTGCTCTTCTTGAGAAACCAAAAGATCAATATGGGCTTTCCCATTAACAAGCATAGACATAATAATATCAATTTTATCACTCAAGGAGGAGGTTTCCTCAACAGAATTTACCTTCTTACCTTGTGGAGCTCTTTCAGTATGCCATTCGGAGTAGTTAACCATCATATTATCCAGAAGCTTTGTTGCAGCACCCAAAGTAATGGTCATAAAGGTACCTCCAGCGGCAGGATCCAATAGATTTCTTGAAGAATAGTTCAATCCTGCATAAAAAGTTTGGATAATCATCCAAGCAGTCAGTCCATGAGTGGGACAATTCTTTACCAAAGATTTTATTCTTTCCCAAGTTTGAGCAACATGTTCATTATCAGATTGTTTAAACTTCATTATTTCACTTCTCATAGATATAATCTTAGCAAGAGGATAGTATTTTCCAATGAAAGCATCTTTGCATTTAGTCCAAGAATCAATACTATTCCTAGTTAAGGAATTCAACCATTCTTTAGCTTTTCCTCTCAAAGAGAAAGGAAACAATTTAAGCTTAATAATATCTCCATCTATATCTCTAAGCTTTTGCATCTCACAAAGTTCAATAAAGTTATTTAGATGGGCAGCAACATCTTCATTACCAATACCAGAAAATTGTTCTCTCATTAGAAGATTGAGTAAAGCAGGTTTTAATTCAAAGAAAGTAGCTTTAGGAACAGGTGGAGCAATGGGTGTGCTCATAAAATCATTGTTGTTGGTGCTAGTGAAGTCACACAACTTAGTATTTTCAAGAGTAGTCATTTTTTGTATTTTTAATAAAGAAAGCAAACTTGTAAAACTAATTTTTTTGTGTTTTTGATAAAGAAACAAGAAAACCAAGCAAAAGTAAACTAAGCAAAACAAAAACAACAAAGTAAAGAGATTGGTTATGAGGGATTCCCCTTGTGAAGATGTCCTTGACTCCTCGGCAACGGCGCTAGAAAATATACTTGCTGACTTGTGTACTAACGAGCTCATTGGGGAACCCCAAGAGGAAGGTATGATGAGTTTGCTTCTTTATATCCTTCTCAAGTCATTATAGTATAGCTTTGAGTTGTCGAGATTCCTCTATGGACCTAGAAGAATCTCAAAGTCGTCATGTAATTTCTAATTGTAATAATAATGTATGCTTGTGGACCCGCTTTGTTTTTGTTGTACCACACTGAGGATGTAATATTTTTGGAATGGTGTTCCATTAGTGTTATCCCTACAACTATAGTATACTACAACATGCAGTGGTATGCTGGGTCACCGCACAGAGGAACCCTAGAGAGGGGAGGGGGAGGGTAGGGGGATCGGTACCTCGACGATAGCGAGCTTCTAAACAGCGGTGGCGAGCTCCTCGATCAGTGGCGGCCCTCCTCCTCCACAGTGGTGGCGACGTCCTCCTCTACGGCGGCATGATGGCTCTGAAATATAGCCATCTACGTCCACATTTAAACTAGATATTGTTCATATTGTTGGTGAAATATCTCTCTAAACCCTGCCACTAATGCCTAATAATCAAAGGGGTATGAAATCCTTTCTTTCCATTTTTTCCTACGCAAATAATGACGTTTGATGATGGGAATCACTACATTAAAGTTAAAGATACGAGATTTCCAACAACCAGAAGAAACCAGGAGTCGTGGGTCGGAGGCAGAAGCTTTAACAACCAACTATACGACCGGAACAAAATTCCGGTTGTATAGTTCCAGTCGTATAGTTGCCATCGACACCGCTAGGTCAAACAGAACAACTTTCGTGAAGGGAACCCTATATAAAGAAGCCTCGGACTACGAGAAAAGAGCCTCTTGAGAGTCCCTGCCCAGATCATCAGCCACCAGAGGAATAGACTTAGATCTAATATCTAAATCCTTCTCCACCACCATAGCCATATTCCACCACTTGTAATAGTAGATATATTCTTCGAATGGCGACATTGTAAGACTATTTTCTATCAATATCATGATTTCCATTACAATGTTTGTGATTGTTGATCTCATCTCTATGTGTGAGTAATTCTCCTTGGGCTAAGGGCTTCGGCCTAGCCATGTAGCTTTTTGTGCATGTTATTTATCATAGATGGGATCATGTATTAGTTTGTATGACATGATGATTATTGTATCCTATCTTGCCTCAATCTAAGGACTTGATAGGTACCCAAGACCCTGAGGATTGAGCCAGGTATAGGGAGTATGAGTAATGACTAATTCTGCAGGTTGGGAACCCTAGTGACAGAAGGGTAGTACGGTTGTATGTGAGGGATTTACTTGGGATAAACGGTGACGTCACTATGCATATCATTAGTTCTATTTCTTCTATGGATGAGACTAGTAGGTTATTGCTATAAGCGGCTGCGGAGGCAATAGCAATTATGGATGCACTGCCCACATATAATTTATCTTGCTCTAACAATTACATGCATACTTTATCTTTATCTTTTATTCCCATCAGATGCTTTGCACAGCTACAGGTAAAACTGAATGCCCTATGCCCTCTCTCTCCATCATCGACAACAACAAAAAGATGCAAACTCTTGGTCCGGTAAAAACACAAAAGGAATTCTAAAAGTCCCGAAGGTCCATTAAATTAACTTCACTACACATCTGCTTCCTAAGGATTCGATAAACCTAGGTCTACTAGGGAAAAAGAAGCTATACTACATCCGTAATCCAGATCGAAGGTATCAACCCTTTTTCTGGCACTGTTGCCAGGGAAGCAACAACTACCCTGGTGAGGTTAGTAAGAACCTTGCTAGTATTAATTCTTGTTTTTAATTTTTAGTTTGCTTTAAGTCTTTACTTGAAAAACCACAAAAATTAGTTAGTCTTTAAATTCTTGCTTTTACTATTATAAGTCTATGTTTAAGAAAACCCAAAAGCATAGGAAATATGGTTGAAAAGAAGCTTGGGGAGTTTGCTACTCCCAACAATGATTATTTGCGTACTCCTATTACTCAGCCAGCAATTGTTGCTGATGACTATGAAATTAAGCCCCATTATTTAAGTTTGGTTCAACAGAATCAATTTGGAGGCTCTGTTGTTGAAGACGCAGGTATGCACTTGAATACTTTCACTGAAATATGTGGTATGATGCGCATAAAAGATGTTGACCCCGATGCGGTCAAATTGTATTTATTTCCTTTCTCTCTTAGAGGAAGAGCAAAAGAATGGTTGCTATATTTGCCTAGAAATACTATTACACCATGGGGGGAATGCACTTCTTTATTTATGACCAAAATTTTCGCACCTGTAAAGACTATGCAACTTAGATCTAATATTACTGGTTTTAGACAGGAAGAGTGTGAGCCACTAGCGCTTGCATGGGAGAGGATGAAAGAATGCATGAGAAACTATCCTAGTCAAGGGATGGAAGACTGGTTAATTCTCCATTTATTTTATAATGCTCTTAACCCTATGTCTAAGTCTATGCTTGATACTGCAGCTGGTGGAACATTTATGGGTGAACATATTACCGAAGCAAAGCGGTTGCTATACAATATGCAAGACAACCATTCCCAATGGCATGTGGATAGATCAAACATGAAGGAGGTGAACTCCGTCTCACCACAAGAAAATGAAGAACTCAATGCTAAGTTGGATGAGCTCATATTAGCCGTAAAAGGTAAGGAAACCCAGATAAGAGTTATCCCAGAAACAACTATTAAAGAAATAGACTTCATAGCTCGTAATGATTATAACCCTGCTTGGAAGAAGAATTATAATCCTAACTTTCAGAAACACTATTCTAATCTTGCAGGTAACTCTGAAAATAATATGGGAACTCGTAATGGTAGTCTCCAAGAAACACTTAAGTCTTTTATAGACTCACAAAATGAACAAAACAATATTCTTGTTAAAATAACGGAGAACCATGATGCTATGCTTGGTAAATTATCCAACCAAGCTGTAAGTTTGAGGAATGATTTGCAAGCCCTCCAGGAAAGAACAAGGATTGTTGAGGCACAACTAGGTAAGATAACCGAGAGTCAACTCTCATTGTAGCCAAATTTGTAGGTAAAGTTGGGCCCAATCCTGTTGAAGACCTCAAGATGATGAGACTCCAAAGAGAGAAGCCTGAAGAACTTGATTATAGTAATGCTCCTTCACCAAGTTACATTGTTGAAGATCTCGTGAAAAGGATCAATGTTAAGATTCTGTTAAGTGAAGGAAATGAGGAAGCTATGTACCAACACTTCGTTAATCAGGTAGCAATAAAGGTATGTGAGCTTGAGGAAGAATATAAGAAAATTGCTGAAAAAATACCTATAAAGCTTGATGATATATTTGAGCCTACTATTAAGATTAAAATTGGGACCAATGAGATAGCTGCACTTTGTGATCTAGGTGCAAGCATATCAACAATTCTAAAAAGTGTTTTAATAAGTTAAATCTTGGCTCTTTTGTGATCACCGAGTTAAAATTGCGTCTAGAAGATTCTACCTACAAACAAGCTATAGGAATTAAGGAGAATACTTTAGTCTACATTAAAGGCTATCCTGCTCTTATTGATTTTGTTATTGTTGACATGCCTGAAGATGCTACTGCTCCTATTATATTAGGTCATCCTTTCTTAAGAACTATTAAGGCTTTGATTAATCTACATGAAGGGAACATGTAGCTTCAATTGCCTTCGTGGGATCCTTTTGTTATTCCTTTCCCCAGAAAGAAGAAAGCCAAGCATGATGAAAAGGAGGCCATCACTTTGAAGGCCAACTATTTCGGAGTGGGTGTTCCACTCATCTGGCCTAAGTGAGCAACATTGAGGTCAAGCTATTAACATAAAAGAGCGCCTCATGGGAGGCAACCCATGTGAAATAAAGTTTTGAGTTAAGTTTTAGTTTAAGTTTATATTTAATAAAGAGTGCTAAAAAATTCCAATTGAGGAGAAGAAATTCGGTAGTACTAAAAATCCTGCTTTATACATGTTATTGTTGGTCGAAATTTTTTACTATCATTTTTTGTCAAAAACAAGGTATTTCACTAAGTTACAGTATAAGAAATAGTTTCCAAAGAAACAGAATTTTTTTGATGCATACAGAAGGTTTAACGACCAACTATACGACGTGAATAAAAATTCCGGCCATATAGCTCTGGAAGTATACATATCGATGCTTTCGTACAAATTCTTTTCTAGGAACAGACGGTTTGATGACCAACTATACGGCGGGAACGTATTGTTCTGGCCATATAGCTACGCCGCCAGGTGGAAACCCTAAAATTTTGATAACAGGCCAACTATACGGCGGGAACACAATGTTCCGCCCGTATAGTTGCGTCCGACCACAAAAACGCCACAGGAGGTACCTCCAACCCCAAAATTTTAATCCCTTTTCTCTCTTCTACCTCTAAACTCTCTCAAAACCTCAAGAGATCTTCATCTCTACTCAATTTTGTTTGATATCCTTGCACACAAGTGATCTGTGGTATGTTTCTCTTCCGATCCTCCAATTACTTTTTGTAAATTCATCTTTGATCTATTGTCATTATCAATCTAGGGTGAGACCCACTATAAACTAATTGCCATGATTCTCTTGCCTAGATTATTATTTTGAGGGGATTCTTTAGTGTGCTATGATGAGGAATATGTTATACTTATTATTGTTGGATCAAAAAAATTTATTTTTGTCTTAATTTATTGTTTTAGATGATGAACACAAGGAGCCAAACTCGTGCTCGTGCCGTCGCTAGCGCTTCTTGGGCTGTCACTCAAGAACGCATGAGGATACGGTTCAGGGATGAGCTCCAGCGTGATCGTTTCAATAGGATTAAGAACTGTGAAGTGAAGGCAACCAAGTGGGATTGCCCCATTATATTGAACCAACTCGGTATTTATGATGACTTCAATTTACTTTGCAATAGAGTTGGCCTGCAAAACTTTGTGTACAATGATGTTCCTACTTATCGTTGGTTAACCATTGAATTTCTAAGTTCTTTGCAAAGTATCGTTAAACTATGGTAAGGAGAGGACACGATTTCTTTTTGACTTATGAACAACAATTACACTTTAACACTAGATGAATGGTGCACATGTTTTAATTTCCCAGACAATGATGATAATGCCTTACGTGCATCCTTTACTGGCTTAAATCCTTCCCCTACACAATATTATAATGGAATAAGTTTCACTACTCAAAACACGGGAAGAATATTCAACATCCTGCAATTCGCTATTTGTTCTATGTTATTGCTAACACCTTGCAGGCAAGGAACGAGTTCACAAGACTCGGTGAGGAGGACATCTTAGTCCTTGCAAAAGCTACTTACATCAACTATGACTTGTCACTCAACTTGGGCGCAATCTTTGTGCGCAACTTGGAGCACCAATCCTCTCAAAGCCAAGGACCAATCACAGGTGGAGACGTCATCACCGTGCTTTCCGTTGCCCTAGGCATCGACCTAGGTGAGTTGCAACCTGTGCTAGGTTAGCGACGTGTTGGTTTCTCTACTTTAAAGGCTTGTGGAATGCTCACTAGGAGAGGTGGTGTTTATTACTTGCATATTGCTGGAGCTGGGCGTCTCTACCCTGCTCCTATGCCTAATGGTCTTTTCTCTATCGAGGAAGGACGTTTGCTATATGACTTGCAGGTTGAGAAACACCAACCCGAGGAGGAGATTCCATATGAGGATGAGGACTAAGAAGAGGAGCAAGAAGTTCCTTATCAAGAGGAGCAGCCACAAACCCGGTTCGCTACATACCAAGACTTCCAAGAACTTGGAGGGACTGTGGAGAGGATCTATAGCCTCTCTTTGAACCTCCGAGGAACAACTAGTAATTTATCAACTCAATTTTTGAATTGGAGTAACGACTTTTCCCGCCACCACAATGATTTGAAGGGATTGCAAAAGCCTAAGCTTGGGGAAGTTTCCTCATGTATCTTTATTTGGCGTTCATTTGCTTTTATTTATTTCGAGGTTATGTTTTTAATTTGAGTTTATAAGCACTCGTGTTGGTTTCCCCAACACTTTATTTTTAGTTCTTTCTGTTTTCTTTCGAGATTTTCTAGCCGAGCTTTGCCAGCAATTTTCTATTCTTTAAATTCCCTCTCTTAGAAACAACAAAAATATTTCTCCATTTTTCTTTATTTTCCCTCTTTATATTCTTTCCGCCTCGAGGTTCTCGTATATTTGCAGGAGAGTGATCAACTTCGAGTTTCCAAGAAACAAATAAAAAAGGAAGAGAAAAGTGGAACCAAACATGAGAGGTATGCCCTATGACTCCCCACTTTTGAAGTTTGAGAAACACATGCTAGTTAGTAGTAAATGTTGAGATGTTATATTGGAGGAGTGAGTCTTTGTATTGTAGTAAGATTTTTGTTCGCATGGGTATTTAGTTGGGTACATTTTGTTCCAGCTCTCGTAATTAACCAAGTCTTGCCTAAATTTTTTCTAAACAATTGTAATAATAAAAAGTCTCACAATTGAAGGCTTGGGTGATGTAGTGTTTAGTCTTGAAGGCTTATTTATAGAGACACTCAACACCACTGAAAATGTTGATTGACTTGATAGCTCTCTTTAAAAGGATTTGTTCGATTGAATTAATGTTTAGCGGTTTTTGTGAGCATGCCAAAGTTTAATTTGTTAATCATAAGAATGATACACCTTTATGGGAGTCAAACTTCATGGGATGCCGACAACTCCGCTGTCCTAAGAACGATCTTCATGGAGGAAACTCCTAGATTTCGGCTATGAGTTGATTAAGCATATGTAGCAGCAATGCTATAATGGGTAAGATTCTTGGCACTCCCGGGTAGCTGTGTTCATGATGGAACCACTCCTCTGGCTGTTATGAGTAATCATTATACAAAAGGAACAAAAACCTTGGTGAAGCCACGAGTGTCCATCACATCCCAATAAACTAATTAAAATCTTTGGCATGCTCTCAATTACTTAAGAACTGAAATTCTTGAAGGACAATGAATAGAAAAGTTGTGCTTGAAAAGTCTTGATTTATTGATGTGGGAGAATTGAGATACTCTAGTGTATATGCTTTTCATGACAACTCTCGCACTCTCAATTTACATGATTATACTTTATTGTTCAAAGGCAAGCCTATGAGTTGATTACATGACATGGAATAAAGTTTACTTATTTGAATCATCCATGTTAACAATAATTTTGCTGCGCTATTAGGATGCATAAAACCCGTATGATATGCTTTCCATTACTCTATCTATGCTGAAGTTTTTCAGATTTAAGAAGTGGAGGAAACATGAGACTACCAATCATGAGTAAGATCATCATCTCGTTATTTCGGTTTAAATGGTGAGTTCCTTTTTGATTTTGGTTTTCTTGCTCGAGGACATTCAAGTTTAAGCTAGGGGAGGTTGATGGCTCTGAAATATAGCCATCTACATCCACATTTAAACTGGATATTATTCATATTTTTGGTGAAATATCTCTCTAAACCCTGCCACTAATGCCTAATAATCAAATGGGTATGCAATCCTTTCTTTCCATTTTTTCCTGCGCACATAATGACGTTTGATGATGGGAATCACTACATTAAAGTCAAAGATACGAGATTTCCAACAACCAGAAGAAACTAGGAGTCGTGAGTCGGAGGCAGAAGCTTTAACGACCAACTATACGACCAGTACAAAATTCTAGCCATATAGTTCCGGTCGTATAGTTGCCATCAACACCGCTAAGTCAAACAGAACAACTTTCATGAAGGTACCCCTATATAAAGAAGCCTCAGGCGACGAGAAAAGAGCCTCTCTAGAGTCCCTGGCCCAGATCATCAGCCACCAGAGGAATAGACTTAGATCTAATCTCCAAATCCTTCTCCGCCACCATAGCCATATTCCACCACTTGTAATAGTAGATATCTTCTTCAATTGGTGACATTGTAAGACTATTTGCTATCAATCTCATGATTTCCATTACAATGTTTGTGATTGCTGATCTCATCTCTTTGTGTGAGTAATTATCCTTGGGCTAAGGGCTTCGGCCTAGCCATGTAGCTTTTTGTGCATGTTATTTATCATAGATGGGATCATGTATTAGTTTGTATGACATGATGATTATTGTATCCTCTCTTGCCTCAATATAAGGACTTGTCAGGTACCCAAGACCCCGAGGATTGAGCCAGGTATAAGGAGAATGAGTAATGACTAATCTGTAGGTTAGGAACCCTAGTGACAGAAGGGGTAGTACGGCTGTATGCGAGGGATTTACTTGGGGTTAACGGTGATGTCACTATGCATATCATTAGTTCTCTTTCTACCAAAAACAAAAACGAAGACGCTCCAAGAACAACACAATTGTGCATGAAACAATAAAAATGAAGTGTTTGGAAGAACCTGAGATTTTTATTGATGAAGATGGGGATGCCTTGGGCATCCCCAAGCTTTGACGCTTGTACTTCTTGGATATTTCTTGGGGTGACACGGGTGGCATCCCCAAGCTTGAGCTTTAGTCCATTCTTCATCTCATTACATCATTCTCTCCATACACCTAAAAATTTCCTTCATACAAAACTTCACACAATCTTCATTAGCAACATTAGTGTACTCAAGATAATAAGTCTTTTGGTTCATTTCAACACGAATAAAACTTCCATTAAACCACAAGCTACTGTAGCACTTCCCTCAAAAAGCTCAATTCCCCAAAGAGAACCCAAAAAGGAACCAACAAGAAGCAAATGCAAATAATGGCAGAAATCTGTCAAAATAGACCAGCAGGTAAAAGCCAATTTCTTCGAAGACCTTCAGTTTCTCAAATCAAAAAGTGTTGAACTAACGAAAGTTATATAACAACCTGGGGCAGAAGCACGAAAATTCACGCCTCAAAAAGACGTACAGAGATTTTACACGAATTTTTACGGTGAAGCACAAAAATCTGTTTCGGGACAGCAACTTTCCCAAGCATTACTTCCCTCTCATTAGAGGTTACTCTTGGCACAAAAAGCAAATAAAAAGGATAAAGAGAGGTTATTAAAGAGGTAATAACTTCCAAGACTCATATAAAACTTTTGGGTTATCTCCCAATAAGTACTTTTCTTTAACGCCTTTAAGTTAGGCATGATAGTTTGAGAAGATGCTCACATAAGAAATATGAATTGAAGTAAAAGAGAGCATCAAGAAGCAAATTCAAACCACATTTAAGTCTAACCCACTTCCTATGAAAAATAATCTTGTAAAGAAAAAAGTCATGAAAGCACAAAGTAACAAGCATAGGAAAGCAAAACAAGCACAACTTCAAAATTTTCAACATAAAGAAGGGAAACTTAATATTATTGAGACACATAAAACCATGTTTCCCTCTCTCATAATAACTTTCAGTAGCATCATGAATAAAATTAACAATATAACAATCACATGAAACATTCTTATCATGAGCCACATGCATAAAAGAATTAATACTCTCCACATAAACATAGTCATTCTTATTAATTGTAGTGGGAGCAAATTCAACAAAATAGCTATCATTATTATTCTCAGCACCATAATCATCAAATATAGGAAGCATGTTGTAATCATAATTAATTTTCTACTCAATAGTAGGTGGACCGAAAATATCATATTCATCATTGCAATCATCATATATTGGAGGTGTAGTATCATCATAAGCAATAGAATAGTTATCTTCCAAAGCTGGGGAACTAAAAAGATTATTTTCATAAAGACAAGATTCCCCAAGCTTAGACTTTTCCATAGCATTAGCAATAATGGTGTCCCAAGAATTCATACTAACAACATTGCTATTAGCATGCAAATAAAGTTCCATAGGTTTTTTAATTTTCTCTTCAAACAATTCATGTCCTAACTCAAGATAAATACTATAAATCTCTCTAATTTTGTTGTTGTTTTCCATTAAGCCTAACTAGTGAAAACAAGAAACAAAAAGACAAAATTGCATGATCTAAAGGAAATAACTTCGAGCACTCACACCGGAGGATGTGTGTACCTTTTACCTTACCTCCCCGGCAACGGTGCTAGAAAATATACTTTGATGGCGCGGTGTTGACGTGGGAGTTTCTTCTTCTTCGTTCCCCGACAACGGCGCCAGAAAATAGCTTGATGTCTAGGCACTTCTATTCTTGTAGATAGTTGTTTGGCCTCCAAGTGCAGAGGTTTGTAGAACAACAGCAAGTTTTCCCTTAAGTGGATTACCCAAGGTTTATCGAACTCACGGAGGAAGTGGTCAAAGGTATCCCTCTCAAGCAATCTTGCAATCAAGATACAAGAAGTCTCTTGTGTCCCCAACACACCCAATACACTTGTCAGGTGTATAGGTGCACTAGTTCAGCGAAGAGATAGTGAAATACAAGTGGTATAGATATAAGACAACGGTGCTAGAAAATAGCTTGATGGCGTGGAAGAGACTAAAGGCAAACTGAAATAAAGATGGAAGCAAGCAAACATGTAACAGATCTAGTTGCAAACGGTGTTTCAATACTTAGAAACAAGGCCTAGAGATCATACTTTCACTAGTGAACACTCTCATATAAATATCTTCTCTTCATGATACTACTCTGTACTACTCTCCGGTTGGACACTCTAATCCATGGTAGGGCTATAACAGCACACCTCAAAGTTCGCTTTCCTCGTCTAGATAACCCCACACTATCACCTTGAGCTCTAGATCTTTCCAACAAACACCACAATTTCATAAAGACATCCAACTCCAAATATAACTCATAACAAGTATTTGTAATCTCTAGCCTAAGTGCCACCATGGTGTGCACGCTGTCACTTTCACACACATGGGGAGAGCAGAGATCTATTAAAGCACTTGAGTAGAAAAGTAGATCTACTTGATTACAAAGATCATGATCACAATATGATCATGCATAGAGAGAGAGATGAACACATAGCTACCGGTAGAGCCTTAGCCTCGAGAGAGAACTACTCCCTCCTCATCATGGGAATCAGCAACGGCGATGGAGATGGTGGTGGAGATCGATGGAGATGGCTCCGGGGGCACTTCCCCATCCCGGCAGGGTGCCGGAACAGAGACTTTCTGTCCCTGAATCTCCCCTTCGGTGGCGGCAGTGCTGCGGAACTTTTCGTGGCTGGAGGCTTGACGATTTAGGGTTTTTGCATCGGGAGGCATCTTATAGGCGAAGAGGCAAGGTCGATGGGTGGCCAGGGGGGCCACACCACCTGGTGGCATGGCCAGGGCTAGCCCGCGCCACCATATGGTGTGCCCACCCTGGTGCCGTACTCCGTCTCTGCTTCGTGTTTCCGTGTTGCTCCGGGAAAATAGGCATATTGGCTTTTGTCCTGCCCAATTCTGAGAATATTCATTTTTTAGCTTTTTTGAAACCAAAAATAGCAGAAAACAGGCAACTGGCACTATGGCATCTTGTCAATAGGTTAGTTCCAGAAAGTGTATAAAAATACCTCAAAGTGTTGACAAAGCAAAGAAAAGTAGATACTAAACAAGCATGGAACATCAAAAATTATAGATATGTTTGCAACGTATCAGTGGTCCTGCTTCTTCTTGTCGAAGTAGTAGGTATGTCGATGTCCTCTTCCATCTTCGTGTCGCCGTAGTTGTTGAAGTCTTCCTCGTTGGCTACTCTGTCCATTCCGATGATTCTCCTTTCTCCCCTCCTCACGATAACATGACTAGGCTTTGTCGGGTCAGTAATGAAAAAACATTGGTCCACTTGGCTAGCCAATACCCACAGCTCATTTTTAGCGGTGATGTTCCCGCCGATAGTTACTATTTTTGCTTCGGATATAACGATGGTTGTGAAATACCGATCTTCTTTTTCGATGTTTTTGGCCCATCTAACACGAAACATAGACACCTTTTCTCCACAGTAGTCGAGCTCCCATATCTCCTCGATCCTTCCATAGTATCTTTCCTTGACGGTAGTCGACTCGTCCGTGAGGCATTTCATAGTTACTCCTGAGTTCTGATATTCCCTGTTCTTGTCCTTTTCCTCGGTGTAGAATGTGTAGCCGTTGATGTTGTACGCCTGGTAGGTCCTAAGGTTGTGTGCGGGGCCCTGTGACAAGGTGAATATGAGTCTGTCCTCTTCCGTACGAGGACTCTAGGAGGGATTTTCCAGTAGCTTCTCCTTGAACCACTGCGTGAAGGTGGAGTTGTGCTCTCTTATTATTTCTCCTTGAGTCCTCGTCTGGCCCAGGTCATTGTACTTATTCTCAATAAAGCTTTTGTGCTATGCGCACCAAGGGTCGGCCAATTCTATGTGTTTTAGCGCAACTAGGTTTGCCCTGTCAAAGTCGACGCGTCGATCAGTGTGGCCGACATAAATAGTGCGATGACCCTCATGATGACCACATCCAGCGAGCCTACCGAGGTGCCTGTTGTTTCCTGCTAGACTAATAGGGTCCTCATCAGCGGTGCCTAAATAATTCTGGCAGAAAGGGATGCACTCGTAGGTCAGAAAGCCCTTGGCTATGCTTGCATCTGGACGGGCCCTGTTGTGGACGAAGCCTTTGATGATTCCGTTCATCCTTTCGAATGACATCATGTTGTGAAGGAATGCTGGCCCGAGGTGGATGATATCATCCACGACATGGACTAGTAGATACACTATGATGTCGAAGAATGCGGGTGGGAAGTAAATATCGAGCTCGCATAATATCACCACTATCTCTTCCTGTAGCCTTGCGAGCTGCTAGACGCTGATCGACTTCCGAGAGATGATATCGAAAAAGTTGAAGAGGCCAAACAACGTCTCACGGACGTGCTTGTCCATTATCCCTCGGATTGCGACAGGAAGTATCTGCGTCATCAGCACGTGACAGTCATGAGACTTCATCTTGCTGAACCTCTGCTTTACCGCGTCTATATATCTGCTTATCTTCCTCGAGTAACCATAGGGAACTTTCACTCCTAGGAGGCACTTGTTAAACTGCTCGATCTCCCGCTGATTTAGAGTGAAGCAGGAAGGGGCAGTAATAGTCGGACTTCTTGGCCCTTTTCCTCCTGCGGCGACCTTCTGTCTCCTCCTTCTGATCATCATCATTGTCGTCATCAAGGCGTCCTCCCTGAAGATCTTCCTTGGTGCCTAGATGTTTTAGGTCGCTTCTTGCTTTCAGCCCATGTTTGGTCCTCTCTGGCATGTTGAGCAGGGTGCCAACCAGACTCTCGAATACGTTCTTCGTGATGTGCATGACATCAAGGCTATGTGGCGTGTGGAGGATCTTCCAGTACGACAGGTCCCAGAAAATAGACTCCGCTTTCCAAACATTCATCAGCGGTTTCTCCTCTTACGCTTCTTTCCCCACGCAGGGCACTCTATCCAATTATTCAGCAATTCCTCGATTTCTTCACCGCTCCTCGGACATGGGACTATTCCGTGCTCAGCTTTACCATAGAAAAGATTTGCACGTTTTCTCCACGGGTCATCTTTGCGAAGCCACCTTCGAGTCCCGGGGTACACGGTTTTCGAAGACCCGGGATCCTTTTCTAGTTGGAGATGCAGTGTATGCTCCATGCACTTGACACATGCGTAGTGTCCGTGGCCCACCTGGCACGATACATACGCGTAACCAGGATAGTATTGCACCGTCATGAGAAACGAGGCTCTAAGAGGCAAATATTCTCCTGAAAAGGCATCCCACGTATTCGCTGGCGTCTCCCACAATGTGGCTAGCTCCTCTTTTAATATCCCAAGATACAGATGGATGTCGATACCTGGTTGTTTCGGCTCCTGAATAAGAATACTTATGTGTATGTACCTCCTCTTCGTGCATAGCCATGGAGGGAGGTTGTACGGCCATACAAACACGGGCTAGGTGTTATGTGTGCTGCTCTGGTTGCCAAATGGATTTAATCCATCGGTGCTTATACCCAGCCTAATGTTCCTTGGATCGTCCCCAAAAAACAGGAACTCGATGTCCATTGCATTCCACTAGCAAGCGTCCGAAGAGTGTGTTAGCATGTTCTCCTTATCCGGATCATCTTCGGCCTTCTGTCTTTCCGCGTGCCAGCGCATTGGCTTTGCTTCCTTAGGGTCTATGAAATACCACTATAGATGAGGAGTGATCGGAAAGTACCATACCACTTTTTTAGATCTTTCTTCCCTCTCTCGTATCGTGCATAGCTGCACATAGGACATGTGGTTCTATCCGTGTACTCGTTCCGATAAATGATGCAATCATTGATGCAGGCGTGGTATTTAACATGCGGTATATCGAGAGGGCACACGACTTTCTTTGCCTCCTCGATATTTGTTGGACAAGTGTTCATTTTAGGAAGACGGTCATGCCAGAATCTAATCATATCATTGAAGCTTGTGTCGGTCCAGTTGTGTTTCGACTTCATCTCCAGAGCCTTGAGCGTTATATGCAAGCGGGTATCCTCGGGCCGACATCCTTCATAAAATGGAGTACTCCCATCTATCTCCACTTGTGCCAGCTTGGCTTTCTCTCTAGCGGCAGCTTTGGGGTTGCTCGTCTCTTTGAGGAGCAGTTCTTGAACATGAGGGTCCTGTAAGGCTGTTTGTAGCGTCTACTGCGTGTCTGCATCTTCTCCATCATCTTCTCCTACATCTCCTTTGTGATGATCATGGTCGGCATCTCCTTCGTGATGATCATGTTCGGGAGGCTCTTCGGCTTCTCGCATGCCCTCTTCGTTATTGTTGTCATGCCGCCCTTCCTCATTTCCTGTAGTCCCATCATTATTAACGCCATCTTCGTCACTGATCCAACGAATAAAGCCAGACATGAAACCATGCACGAGCATGTGGTTCTGCAATACTTTGGAATAAGGGTCCATCAAGCCCCTGAGTCTACATTTGCGACAAGGACATCTTATCTGGGTCTCGTTGTTCTGGATCATTTCGGTCATCGCGCCTTTTAAATATCTAGCCACGAGGCTTTCGCTCATCTTGTTGACCATGATCGCCTGCGCGGTATAGAGCAAGAGAATATTTTATAACATGCACACACATGCATGCATGGTCGCCAGAAAAAATCGGCATGACCTCTCCTAAAAATAGGATATACGCGTAATGCAAACGATTTGCCAAAAAGAAATTAATCAACATTTCAGCAAAATGCATACACCACGCAGCATTTCGGCAAACACACACCATGTACCGTACCACAAACTGTCACAAGTACACACAAACATTCATATACACGCAACAATAACATCTCGCCCATGCAATCATCACAAGAAATTCATTGCATACACACAAACATGCATATGTCGTTCCATACATCTACTCACCTAGTAAACGATCAAGGAGGGAGGAAAGCGAATCGGTGGTTTCCATAGATCTAGCCTTCCCTTTACAAAACTATCATCCAAAATAGTTTTAGATGGCTAAATTGGGTGAATTCATGCGGAGAAATAAGGTGGGAGGAGGAAGAACACGACCATATCTGGTCTAGAGGGGGGAAAGTGAGTGGAGGGGAAAGTGCACCAAGCTAGTGGGAAAAGGTGGTGGCTAGCTGTATATATGGTGCCCGACATATCAGTGGCGCACGCGACAAAAATGTGCCACGGATAACATGCACATCAGTGGCGCACCCTACACAATGCGCCATGGATATGTCAGGGGTCATCTATGTATGCCACTTATGCATGGCCCCTGACATATCCATGGTGTATGCCTATGCGGCGTGCCACAGGAAATTAAAATATCAGTGGCGCACTGGCATTGCATGCGCCACGGATATGTCAGGGGCCATGCATAAGTGGCAGGTAGGTCTACCCAGAGTTACCTGCAGTGCACCCATATACCATGCGCCACGGGTATTTTCCCTATATGTGGCGCATCTATTTAGCATGCGCCACATATAGTTTAACTATGGCGCATCACTGTAACCATGCACCACTGGATACCATTTTATGGATAGCCAAATCTACAGTAGTGCGAGTTGAAGTACAGCGCCACAAAGTAGCAGCGCATCCGTGATCGCACATACGTCCAGTGCCCCGGCAACCTCTGAGTCCTCGCTCTAGCAAAGTAGCGGAAACAGCAGATCCTTCCAGAGAAACCACTGAGAACATGTACTTCGCTAATCCGAAGCCATGGGAATTTACTAGAGGGAAGAGAGATCCTTCGCGAGAAGGTGTGAGAGTGAGAGGAGAGGAGGTATCCTCTTATAGGGGGGGACAACCCCATGCCATGGCCGGTGGCCAAGGTCGGTGCCCCACCTCTCCCTCATTCATGTGGGTGGGTGCTCCCCTCACATAAATCCAACTCCACTCACAAGTTCACTCACATGCATTAATTTTCCACCAAAATTAGTGCCAACTCTCATTTAATAACACTATTTTATTTATTTTATTTAAAATTTTATTAATTACTTTAATTAACAAACATCTGCATAAAATCACTTATAATACTTCGATATGACATCTGAAATTATTTTCAGCAATTTGACCTAAAAAAATCCGGTGTCCATCAAAATAATCTCAACGCTTTCAAATCCTTTCTCTGGTATTATATCTTCTCTATTTGGTGTCAGTATACCTTAAGTGTATCACCCTATGATTCGTGAATAATGCAAACATGATCGAGACTCCTCTCCGATCAATAATCAGCAGCGGGACATGGAGATTCATACTGACTTCCACTCATTCAACGATGACTCTAGTGATTGTGAGAACCTTTACATGTCCGAGATTCGATCATCAGTATCCTCATACCTAGTTTGATCTCAGTACCGACAAGTACTATTTTCTCGTTCCCATGATATAACATTTTGTGTGATCTTATCACTTGCTTGCAAGCTGTGTCAATGTGATATCACTGAGAGGGCTCCTGAGTATATCTCTCTGTTATCGGGATGGACAAATCCCACTCTTGATCCATGAGTCTCTATATAACACATCTGGAGTATCTGAACCCACCTTTATTGTTACCCTATTTCGGTGTGATGTTTGATATTATCAAGTTACTCTTTCATTGTTAGTGATTGACATGATCTCATGGTCTAAGGATTACTTCATATGATGTTATAGCAATGTAAACATAATGATTTTGATCGTATTACTATATTTTGGGTAAATGTTCATCACATCATTCTACCAATGTTGTGACCTCGTTATTAACAGCATCAAATATCCATGATCAGGAAACCTTGATCATCTTGTTAATCATCGAGCTAATTCAAATGAGAGGCATAACTAGGAACTCTTATTTATTTACTAAACACACATGTATTAAAATTTCCTTTTAACACA
Source organism: Avena eriantha (assembly GCA_910589775.1). Taxonomy (NCBI): domain Eukaryota; kingdom Viridiplantae; phylum Streptophyta; class Magnoliopsida; order Poales; family Poaceae; genus Avena; species Avena eriantha. Next base: position 561,814,497 of record OU342743.1, read on the forward strand.
ATTATAACATGAGAAATAAACATTTATCATAAACATAGAATAAAATAATAACCATTTTATTATTGCCTCTCGGGCATATTCCCTTCATATTGGACATGTTAATTGAAGAATTTAGGGTTTAGGAAAATGGTCAAATATAAATGGCTGCAAAATGCAATATCATAAAGTACTGTAAGATAACAAAAAAGTAAGCACATGGTACTGTATCGGGGAACCACTAGGAGGCAGACGCTCCACCGGGTCAACACATCATGCCCATAGGTTACCACAATATTGAACTCTCCAACGGGCTATGCGTAATTTGAGTGTCAATTTCAAGGATGTCTTCACATTGTGATGGTAGTGCCCTTATGTTACTACAATAGTTGGAGCCGGTTTGATCATTCCCTATGACCACACCAAGTGTGACACTCTCCCAAGACATAACCAAGACAACATCCTCATTTGTTGGACTTTGCCCTTCTCTTTCTTGATGATGGAGCGAAAGCATAAGCAACATCTTCTACATTTCCTTCTTAAAATTATTCAAGTAACTATAATAGGTTGACGCCACTACTGATACGGATTAATCTATCAAGTTCATAAAAGATTCGACACCATCATGTGGTATTATCAATCTACAAGAGAATCAGTCAAAAATTTGAGCCCGTCGCAATGGATTCACAAACCAAAATTGCTTTGACTGAAATTATAATTGATTACAAATAAAATAAATCACCTTGTTGGTATTTCTTGAATAGGTCATGAGCATCTGAATTGGCGAAGCCAACACCAATGACATAGAGTTTGGTGGTGGAGCTTGACATGGACAGGGAGTGATGCGGAGGGTAAGGAGCCGACCGTGTGGCATCGGTTGTTTGCCGCATGCCACTGTGCTTTCCTCCGTGTCGACGACTTTGGCCAATGGGCATCACACGCGGATAGAGAAGGAGAGAATAGAACCATCAATGGAGGATGTTGTGAGGCCTTCGACTAGATTGAGCAACATCCATCGTGTGCGAAGGGAGGGTGGTGGCTAGCTTCTGCGGCTAGGATGTGACGTTGCCCTAGGAAACGCCATGGGTAGAGGGCTCAGGTGGTAGGACGTCATGCGGGGTGGAAAGGGAGTGGCTTGGAGATCTTTTTCCTCCATGACATCCATGAAGATGATATTGCAGGCCAGTTGGAAGAAGGGCATAAAGAGGAGTGAGCAGCGGTACGCCAAGGTTGGGTGGCTTTACAGAGTAGGATACATGAGCGACATTTTTCCTCACTTTTACAAAATCTAGAAGATAGTTCTGAAAAGATCTATATAATTATGAGAAATAGTTATGAGGAATCTGCTAGAGTTAGTTTCTCATAAAATAGCAGTATTCGTAGAATGAGTGTGTCTTATAGAAACTGCTAAAGTTACTTTGTGCATGTATATCTACACATGTATTGCTGCTATGTGCCCCCTCATTCAGTAGATTACATTGCACTAACTTATAATTCATGGCTTCGTCTCGACTGGCCGGCCCACTTGTCCAGTGGAAGCTGGAGGTGACAACGCAGTTATCATCGAGGGCACGCTTGGTAAGTTGTGTGATGTCCAGCCAGGCCGTACGACAAAATTTGGTATGATTGGATGTATGCCCGCCTTCTGCGTTGTGGTCCACAGAACATTCAAATCATCTCCAAGCCAGGCCTACTAAGAACGGACGAGTCAACCGTTTCCGCGGAGCCACAATCTCCAGCGATGCAACCTGGGTAAGTGAGGTTGCTTCCGCTCACCTTTCTTAAACTTCTTCTCTTAATCCTTTCTAACAAACACAATTGTTGTTCAATTGAAAGTAACACAATGTAATTTCATTCTGACAATGGCTTCTTAGTTTCTTAAGTGTACTTCTTAATTTTGTGTTCACATTCCAATATTTTTTATGAATTTCGTCAAACTGAACGTGCACGGTTAATCGTTTAACATTTCCACCTTGCCGTTTTGCACAACTCTCAAAGTTTTTTGTTTCGGTTGTCGTAGACGGATAGATCTGTACCTCTCTAGTATAGAGAAATGTGTGTATGCATGTTCATTATGTATCCATGTTCATGTGGGTGTACGGTAATGTAGCTCAAACTCTCACTTTTCTGATCATGTAGTTTATCGGTCCACCATTTTACACGAGCTCTACATGAAAATGATATGCCGAGTTTTGTTAACTCTAACTTTTTGATTTTGTGTTTAAGTTTGGGCTTATTTTAGCAAAATTTCGGTAAATTTATTAAGTGTGGTGGTGTGAGGTAAGTTTTTTTCCGGAAGTGCGAGGCATAGGAGGTCACGGAAACCATCGCGCCCGAGGCAATGTTTCGCAGTCCGGCTGGCCGACCAAGTTTGCAAGATCGGATCGAGTACGGCTGGTCATCGAGTAAGATCTCCACGTAGGGAAAAACCCAGAAACGACGTCCAAGCAACCTCATCTAGAAATAGAAGTTGACATGTCAAGAGGAACTAGATCAACCACCGTAAAAAAAAGATCAACCGCCGTATAAGAAATAAAAGAAGTCTAGATCAACTAGTGGACGAAACCTTGACGGTAATTGAAAACTAAGATTAATGGTGGTGGTGGTAATTAGCGGCAAGATGGAGGGGGAGAGATGGCGCTTGCCGTGGGCGACGAGCCTAGGACGCCTTTCGCGTCGCCGTCGCGCACATGACTTGGTCGTCCATCCATTTCTTCCAGAAGCCCACGCCGCCACGCATCCCTCGGCACTATATAACCACCACCGCACCGCGTGCAAAAATGGAATCAAGCATTAGCTTACAGCTTCCAACTTCAAGCGCAAGAAGCAAGCCGTCCAATCCATATCCATCCATCACTCTTCGGCTTTCTGGTGGTCGTAGGTCGTAGCCTCGTAGGCCGTAGCATCCATTAATCTCAGAGATGAGCTCGGTGTGTGCGAGGCCCGCGGCGTTCTCTGGAGGGGTGAAGTGCCAGCGGCGGGCGCGGGTAAGGGTGTCGGCCGTGGCGGCGGCGCCGGCGAGAGCCGTCGGGACGACGATGTACGATGTGCTGGCGGTGGGGACGTCGGCGGGTCCGGAGGAGATCAAGGCGGCGTACAGGCGCGCGGCGCTGCGGTGGCACCCGGACGCTTGCCCGGGCGGCGCCGACCGGTTCATGAGGGCGCGCGAGGCCTACGAGGTGCTCTCCGACCCCGAGCGCAGGCGGGGCTACGACATCCAGCTTCGCTTCGGCGGTGGCGTAGGCGGCGCCTGGTCCTCACACGAGGCGCGGCGAGCGGGGTTCGTGGACTGGGAGGCGCAGCTGGCCGGGCTGCAGTGGCGGGCGGCAGAGGCGCGAGGGGAGACGTGGGGGAACAGGATGCGCCGCGCCGCCGAGCAGACGTCGTCGTCGCGCTAGTTGAAACCGCAGCAGCTTTACACTGTTCTTGTTGTACAGTATAATTTTTTTGCTTTGCTTCTCCCACCTTTTTACGGTTTCGCCTGGTTGGAGAGATACTGAAAATTGTAGTGTAGTACTAAGTACAGTGTACAAAAGTACGGCAACTATTTTGATGCTCTGAGGAGATCACCTCATTCAAGTGGAAGATCGAGTAAACCTCTGGCTTCTCCGATCTTCTCAAGGTCTGATTCCCTACGTTGAAACGATGTTCCCTCCTGCGAAAGTGTGTGCGTTCTAGAAAGGAAACCTTTGAGTGAACAAAATTTCTTCCGGTAAGCATAGCATATAAAATAAGATTTTGCTTTAGAAAAAAGACAAATATGATGACCTTTAAACAAAGTGTACGAGTATTCCACATGATTGGACATTCTAGAACATAACAAAAAACAAAGATACTTTGTGTACAACGATGGCAGCATGGTGTACAATCAAACATTGTTCCTAGGAATAACTTTTCAGTCGGCAACGGCGTTTTTCTAAGAAAATGATAAGTATAAACTTTGGGCTCAGCATGTACAAACGCAACCAATCGCCTCTGTCGTCGCCACATCTAGGATATCGTCATCACAGCGACCACCAACAAGAGTTCCAACCCCAAGAGCCAAGGGGCCCAAAATGGGCGCCGTCAGCCGAACCAAAGACACCCGAGTCTCCACAGAATGCCCTTCACAAGTTCACTGAACCCAAGGAACATGTAAGTTGGTGCTACGCTGCTCTTTGAACAAGTCCAAGCAGCGTATCAGTGCCACAGAGCCATGCAATTTCCAAGCCGAATCCTCTCTCTACGCAAAAGGATTGCCAGTTGATACAGTGCTCAATGTTATGTTCCTGAAACGACAAGGTTAATTTCAGCACAAAGATGGAGCAGACGTTAGAGCTTGTTTGATCTGCTACCTAATTCTGTCAACCCAAAGTTCTGGAAATGCCTATAAATTTGGCCTCTATTTGATTTGGCTCCAAAATGTGGTGGAGCCAATGTGATTTTCGCAAGTCGCTGTCGAAATTTGGTATTACCAATTTTTTGGCTCTTCTGTTGAACAAGACAATAACCTCGCCTACCTTTGGCATGGTAACTGGCAGCAAACCAAACAAGCCCTTTGCCAAACTTTGGTAGCCCAATGCGGCAACAAACCAAACAAACAGTTGCTAATGCCTACTATGCCAAGCTAGAGCATATTACCTCAATGGAGAGTGTGGGGCCTGCTCGACAAGACATGGTAATCCACCTGAATATGTGCAAGTCGTTAGAATAACATGACCTTCATGTATGCAGTAACAGGACAACCATACCTATAGTACGGCATCACGATTATATAAAGATGCTAGTGAGTAAAGCTCACCGTGTGATCCAGACGGAACAAAGGTAGAAGTATTGTTGGAGAACCATGATTCAGGCAAACCATCAAGAAAAGAACTTGGTAAATTAGGCAAAGCCGCTTGCAACGTGCTCATGTCCATGATCTGCAAATAAAGTGTAAATTCAGAAAAACTCTGGCAAGCACCAGGTGCAGGAAGCTTGACTGGGACTAGAACTGTACTTCAAGGAACATTAAGATATTTTTATATTATCATGCACGCAAGGCAATTCATACTCAGCGCACAAACTAAACTATCGAGTTCTCAGTACAAAATTACAAGTCAAATGGTCTCAAATCTTCAAGGAATACAGTTAAATTTTACCAAAACACACCATCTTGTGAAGTCCAAACCATGTTCAAATTCAAATATGCTTGTGTAACATTAGTAATAAAAAATAACTACATGGCTGCACAAATGCTAATTGAATTCCCTAATCAACTTCATATCAAGAGCCACCACAAGTTGGATGACGTATTGATGTGTTCAGAACTACAATGATTGACGAAGTGCTGATGTCACATGTACTGGACAACTTTGTGAAGTTGCAACTTCCAAACATATATAGATTTAGCTTATCAGTAGGATGTTATTTTAGAGACCAGTCACATTTTCTAGCCATTGGGTCTAGGTGCTAGAATCCTCATCACTCCGCGTATTATATAAACTCAAAGTAAACACCCACCATAAACCTAACCCAACTTTTCCAGCCCCACCTAAACCTCCAATCATGGCTGTTGTCAACATCATCATCCTCTATGCCCATGGCCGTGGCATCACCGCAACTTTGCTACATCTCAACCATCCCCCCACAACCGTGAATCCGTTCGTAAATTTGGTGAACCCTGACTGATTGAGGTGGTGGCTTGGTGGTGCACGAATGGTGATGTAGATTCAGTTCCCCAGATAAGAAATTTGACTGATGTCCCCTAGAGGATTCTGCGTTTTTTTTAGCAAATCAAAGCATATATAATATAGTGCTCTAGATTGTTTTATTTGCTAAAAAATGAAGGAATAACAGCAGAACAATTGATATGATGAGTTAGTTTTGGTAAGATAAAGGTGTGCACTGGCTTATCCCTGACGTGAAAAGAGAGGCTTGTGCAACCAGCCAACCCTGTCTTTTCAATTTAATTGGACTCTGCTAGATTAGAGTGTGAGTGCTGCCTCTAAGGTGGCGTGGAGTTGCACTGGTGGCGCATGTGCCACAGCGCGTTGTAATCCCTGGCCTCTTGGCCTTTTCTTCTATGAAAAAGATACGTCTCCCAGGACGTATCCTTGAAAAAAAAAGATTAGAAGATAAAATCATATCCCACGTGAATGATTAAAATTCTTTCTACCTCTGGGTATAATTATCCAACACCATCTCGGATAGACACGTAAATACCTATTACTGTCACTGGGTTGCCAAACTGGCGCAACACACAGAACCCAACGCCCATAACAATAACTGTGGCATGCTTATGGGTACCTTTTACAATTTAAAGAATCTCAACCAGTTACAAAGACCCAATAGTCTAGGTAAACCTGTTTGTGAGAGGCCATTATCCACAAAATAAAGCATTATCAACTACTTCCTCCATTCCAAAATAATTGAAGTTGTAGATTTGTCCTAAGTCAAACTACTAAGTTTGACCGAGTTTATAGAAAAAATATATGAACATCTAGAACACCAAATTAGTTTTATTAGATTATCATACAATATATTTCATTACCTTATAAATTGGAATTTGTAAATATTGACAATTTTTCTTTATGTCTAGTCAAACTTCTTAGGACAAAACTAGAACTACGGAGGGAGTACCCAGAAAGGAGGGATCATAAAAGATCAACATCAATATGTTTGCTGAATTTAGCCTTCCATTAACATGGGGACATATAATGCAAAGAAGAAGTGGTAATACCAGATCAGGAGCCTCTGTATCACTATCAAACGGAAGACCAAATGGATTTAGCACAACCTGATCAGCCAAGGTTCTTCCCTGTAAATCAAAGGTGATGTAAAAGATCAAATCACATCAGACGGTATCAAAGAAAATTAGTATTCTAAAATGGCTAATCTAATAGAGAAGCCATACCAGGGAAGGAGCAGCAGATATTAGAGATGGCTCTACGAATGCGGAAAATGGTGCACCTGGAGCTAGTTCATCCATGAACACTTTATGGCAATCATCATCATGAGATTCCTACAGAGAATGCAGTTACGGCATTCTCTTATTTGTGAACAACATGCAAAATTGAACAGGGAAAAAGGCTACCTCTAAAAGAATAGGGCAAGTAAATGGATTGCTCGTAGTAAGGGGAACATTCACTACATTTTGATGCTCATTACTTAGCGGTCCAGCAGTGGAGTGATCATTAGTCATTACTGCAGTTGCATCATCAAAAGAATGCCATAACTGCAAATACGCAACAAAGAGGAACCGAATGTAAGTTCTGGAGAAGCAGTTAAAACTCAGAATCAACAGAAGAACAACACCATAATAGGAAATAACTTCTTATTCAGTTTCATGATTCCTGACCTGAGAGTTCTAATACATTCCAGCAATATCAAAGTCATTAATGAGAGATCTAGTGCTACCAGCAGCAACATCACAAACACTGAACACTCCAAGATTGAGGAATTGCAGCAATAATAGGTTTTGTAAAGCTTGGAGCACAGCACAGATAAAAAGATTAGGCTTGTGTTTGGCGTGTCACACTTTCTATTAGATTTCTTATTCTTTGAAATGTGTGCTTATAATAAATTTGGGGTATATGCATCAGTCGATAGTAGAACACATGAATAGGGCAAGTAATGGATTGATCGTAGTAAGGCCCTTTTTCAGAAGTGCATATTAATTCCACAAATTAAAAAAACACGTGAATATTCTAAAAAATAGTAGAACCTAACACCAAAAGACCCTTTTTCAGAAGTGCATATTAATTCCACAAATTAAAAAAAAAGTGCCTTTTCATGATTTCACCTGGTAATTATTTGCTTCTTTATGTTCTTGCAAGTTAGAAGCCAATAATGATGCATCTCCTGTCAGACTTTGAGTGCTACCAGTAGTGCCATCGTAAATGCTCCAAGGCTGAGCAAATTAAATTAGTATATTAATTTTTGTAAGTTGAAAAGCACGTGAAGGCCAACTCCATAGTGGAACACTGGAACCTCATAGTATAATCACTCTTTTTGCTTTCACAAAATTCCAAAGTTTAAATACCGTTCTGAAAGTCATATTATTGCATGCACATGTTGACATGAACAAATAGAAACATAGAAAATGCCTAGAGCAATGCAAATGTTCCTTACCTGGGAGCAACTTGTATCATGAGATGTAGCCCCAGACTGATTGCTGACGGGAACATTATCCTTGGAAGTCAGGAACGATGTTGGTCTATCACTCAGTTCGAACAAAAACAAATCATGACCTAGGGTCCGTTTGCCTGTGGTAGCTATAAGAGAGGGCCTAGTGACTTCAGGCTGCTTCTCTTTTGGAGGTGTGTCAAATGTGGCCCACCCAGCATTGTCCATTGATGTTGCTTCCGGTGGCATTTTATCAGCAGATGGAGTTGTAAGAGGCATATTTGCAAAAAAATCTACAGATGGATATAAGCCAGTTACATGTTGTTGCTGCAAATTTGGTTGACTGAAGAGACCCTCCTCTGCACCATTTACAGCATCAGAAAAGGCTACAAAACTTGGAGCTACAGAGTTGTCGAATTCTTGAGTTGCGTGAAGATTCTCAGAATCAAAAAACAAATCAGCTAAGCTTGAGTTGCCTGTTGATGCAGTTCTCTGCACAGAAAGGTCTAAAGCTTATTAAGCAATTTTATGAGATGCGCCAAGAAAGGAAAGAGGGTGAATTTCGAGATCCATCACCTTGGATTGAGTGATGCCGTTGAAATTTGGCATATTTTCCTGACTTTGTTGGACAGGAGAGCTTGAACACCCATTATCGAAGAAATTAGGTGATTCAGGCACTGTTCTAACTGTATCACTCATGCTTGAACCGGAGCAGTCAGAAGTCCTTGATCCCCGAGTCTCATTTGCAAATTGGTCCTCAGACATTCTCTCTTGCAGACTATTTGAACGGTAAGCAAATCCAGACATCTTTCCATCATGCCCTCGATCTGAGCCAGGTTTCCTACTTAGCATCACTGGTTGCTTGCCATTGCGGCTTTCTTCATATTGATAGTCATTAGGTGGGCTCTGAGAAAATGAATGATAGGAACTAGCCCTTCTATGTTCTTCTTCATGGGACTTTTGAATCTGTATAGATGGAATAGAGTATATTTTCAGCAAGATGCAATGTTGGCACATATAGTAGGAACAAAAAGATACCATCATTGCATCGCATATGTAGCCAACTAGAAAAAGGCAGTCCTTTGGAGGAAAACCCCTAAATGAACTATAATTGCAGTTAGCACCTGAATAAGTATTCACTAATATCCATGTATACTGCAGCAGTCAAGCTAACGCTTATCACAGGTAAAGTTCCAGACTGACAAAGAACATTATAGGTAGTCGAACAATTGATGTCCAAACATTAACAAAATAAATGTACCTGTTTATCTCTCGGAGGCCTTTCGGAAAAGCTTACACCAGCATATCTTCTCTCCACATAAACAACTCTTATGAATTCTCTAAGACTTTCAATGTTACTGTGACAAAAAGGAAAATAGTCACAACATGTACAGTATCCTGTTATTAACTGACCAAAGCATGTAGACATGCAATGAATCAACGTAGTTATATACCTGCTATCAGGTAGCCTCATTTGCTGGGTATCGAAATCCTTCAACAATGATTCTCTGGCTCGCTGTATCAGTCAGTTAAAGTGTTAGGATATGAACCAAAATGGAATTTGCAGGCTCCAAGCAACAAGCAACCAGCTCGAGGCGGGATGGCTTTACCTGGTTCCCACCCTTTTGAAGGGCCTCAACCTCTTGCATAGTAAACTTCGACATAGACACCGATTTTACTCGGTGCGTGAACTCGCGGCTACAAGTGCATCATGGGTCCAAGTGCGTTAGAATAACAGAGATTCAGCAGACTATTAGCATATGCAATACGATCAGCTAAGTCAAACCTTCTTCAGAAGGACTATAACTGGAACACATTGAGAAGTATGGAGTACATTCATACTAATGGATACACAATGGTATAATTGGCCTTAATTTACGACGGAATCTATTGGTAGAACCTGCTAAGCAGTTAACTGACACGGCCCAACAGTAGGACTAAAATTCATCGCTGGATTGAACTGATTAGGCTACCCAATTCCACAAACTCGAATAAAGGATTGATCACACCACACGGGGATGGAATCGAAAAAAACACTCACTGGATTCCGCTGCAGGAGATGCAGATGAAGGTCGAGAAGCTGGTGCACACGTACTGCGGCCCCTGCATCAGCGTCACAAGACGAAACCACGGAAAAACAGGGGCGCTTCAGTAAAGCAGTGAACACCACGGAGCCCCAGATCGGGAGCAAACCAGAACTGAACCGTGGATGACAGGAGTCCTTACGAGGCCGTTGCAGTTGATGCATCTGCGGTTGGGCGGCAGCTTGAGGAGCCCCCTCACGATCCGCTCGTTCCTCTCCTCCTCTTTCCTGGACGCGGCCGCCATCACTTGCTCCGCCGGTGTCTAGGTCGAGGCAGCTCGACTTGATCGGGAAGCGGCGGAGGAGAGTCCCCGAGTGGACGCCGGAATCGGAACCGCTTCCGTGAGTGATGGCCGTTTTGCTTTTGCTTTTCTTTGGGCGTTTCGAATTAGGCGAGCGGCGAGGACCCTGATGGTTGTGTGTGGGCCTGATCCGGACGGGGGGTCGATGGAAGATGCCAACCGGTAGCTGCAACGGCTTTAATTTTTAAAACGTGGTCAGATCAGTGTGACTGCTACTCAATGTAAGCACCTGTTTAACAGCGCACTGCCGCCCGTGTGTCGTAGATAATGTTGATCTTGGAAGACAGAGGGCTTACGTGAAAAAATAACTGATCAGACAGCGTGACTCGATCCGTTGATTCTGAGTTAGGGCACATATATTAGCATTTCCAAGATAGGCCTCTAGAGTCTCTGGCGAAATTTTTTCATCCGGCATTTTCAGCCAAACTCGACGCGCCGGGTGTCGTCTAGGAACGCCGGATGGAAGGGGAAACGGACGAGCCATCTCTATCAGTGAGACATCTTAGCCAAAAGTTTCCAGATGTGCGAGTGGAAATTCAGCTATTTACAGGCCAAAATTTTTATCCATCCAACACTGTTTGGCTCTAGATTTTGGCCTGGAAACGCCGAACGAGTGAAGGTGCTCTTAGAGGAGAGGAAAACAAAGAAAACATTTGCTTTCTCTTAGCTAAGAGATGCATTTCTTTGTTAGTTTGATCTCCATGGTCGTCCCAACGGACGACCGACTCGGTCTCGCGTCCTGATCGGGGGCGCCCAACGTTACCGTTGTTGGTGGACCCCCGTCGCGCAGCGCACATAAAAGAGGTGGGGGCCGGGGGCACGAAGGCCAAGGTGTTGGAGATATGCCCAAGAGGCAATAATAAAAGTGGTTATTATTATATCTTTGTGTTTATGATGAATGTTTACATCGCATGCTATAATTGTATTATTAGGAAACACTAATACATGTGTGTTTTGTAAACATAAGAGAGTCCCTAGTAAGCCTCTTGTTGAACTAGCTTGTTGATTAATTGATGATTATGGTTTCCTGATCATGGACATTAGGATGTGATTAATAACAAGGTCATATCATTAGGAGAATGATGTGATGGACACACACACCCATAGTAAGCGTAGCATAAGTTCAAGTCATTAAGTTCGTATTGTTGTAAGCTTTCAAACACATAGTAACATATTCCTTCGACCATGAGGTTATGTTAATCACCATCACTGGATGAATACTTTGATGACATCAAACGCCGCTTCGTAACTGGGTGGTTATAAAAGTGTCATTGGGTATTCTGAAAGTATGTGTTGAAGCTCATGAACCAAGATTGGGATTTGTCCATCCATATGACGGATAGATATGCTCTGGGCCCTCTCGGTGGAATGTCATCTAGTTAGCTTGCAAGCATGTGACTAGGTCACAAGGGATGACATATCACGGAACGAGTAAAGAGTACTTATCAGTAACGAGGTAGAACTAGGTATGGAGATACCGACGATCAAACCTCGGATAAGTATAGTATCGCGAGACAAAGGGAATTAGTTTCGTATGTAAATGGTTCAATCGATCGCGAAGTCATCGTTGAGTATGTGGGAGCCATTATGGATCTCCAGGTCCCGCTGATGGTTATTGATATGAGATGTGTCTCTGTCATGTCTACATATTCACGAACCGTAGGGTGACACACTTAAGGTTCGAAGTTATTTTAAGTAGATATGGAATGTGCGTTGGAGACCGAATGTTGTTCGGAATCTCGGAATGGATCCGGGACATCACGAGGAGATCCGGAATGGTCCGGAGAATAAGATTTATATATAGGAGATCATTTTATGAGATAGGAAATGTTCCGGAGTGTTTGTATGAGGATTCTAGAAGGTTTCGGAATGTTTCGGAAGGTTCTAGAAGATATCTTGGAGTTTGCTTGAAAATCAAGATAGGGATCAAGGAGTCCTGTTGGGTCAAGATAAGGAGTCGTGGGGGAGGAGGATTCCTCCCCACCTCCCCAACCCGCCGGCCCCATAGGAGGGGAGTCCTACAAGGACTCCCCTTCCCTGGCGCGCCCTCCCCTCTTTAAATAGAGGGGCAGGGGCGCCCCCTCCACCAACGCTCTCATAACGTCCAATCTCTGCCACCTCTCTCCTCCACCATATTCTGCACAGGTATAGGCGAAACCCTGCAGAATTCTCTACTCCACCACCACCACCACGCCGTCGTGCTGCTGGGATTCCGTGGAGAAGATCTACTACCTCCGCTGCTCGCTGGAACGGGGAGAGGAAGGTCTGCTTCGACTCCGCACGTGTGACCGACTACGGAAGCGCTGCCGAATCGTGGCGCCAGAAGGATCGTCAACTTGACCAAGGGCGGAAGCGCTGCTGGAACGCGACGCCGGAAGGATCGTCTACTTGACCGAAGGCGGAAGCGCTGCTGGAACGCGACGCCGGAAGGATCGTCCACACGATCTTGAGATCGGCAAGTGATCGACTACATCAACCACGAGATCTAATCTCGTTAACGCTTTCGGATCTACGAGGGTTAGTTCCCATCTATCTCGTTGCTCATGTCTAATAGATTAGATCTTGGCTTTTATCTAGATTAGATCTAGGTTTTTGTTCGTTCTTGCGGTAGAAATTTTTTGTTTTCCATGCTACGAACCCATCAGTGGTATCAGAGCCGTATCTATGCGTAGATCTGTTGCACGAGTAGAACACAATGTTTTGTGGGCGTTGATGCTTTTGTTGTCGGTGTCTTAGCGTGTACTTTGCATCTTGCGGCATGGTGGGATGAAGCGGCTCGGGCTAACATTACATGTCATCGCACATGAGACTTGCTCCACGCTTGACGTGCAACTTGCTTTGCACAAGTGGCTTTGCGGGTGTCTGTCTCTCCCACCATAGTTAAGATTCAATTTACAATGAGCATCTTGACAACACTTGTATCAACGTTGTGGTCCTTGTTCGTAGGTAAGATCGGTCTTATGCGAAAGCCCCAAACCACGTAAAACATGCAAAGAAAATTAGAGGCGTCTAACTTGTTTTTGCAGGGGTTTTGTGATGTGATATGGCCAACATGTGATTGTGATTGTATTTGATGTATGCAATGATCCTTGTTGTAATATGGCAACCGGCAGGAGCCTAATGGTTGTCTTTAATTCTGTTAAGACCTGCGTGTCTATTCATCTTGTAATAGCTTTATTCCAAGTAGTTGTAATAGTTGCTGGTGATGATGGACAACCATGAGGCAGCGCCACTGACCTTGACGCAATGCTGGTGATGATGGAGATCATGTTCGTGCTTTGGAGATGGAGATCAAAGGCGCAAGAAGAAAAGGCCATATCATATCACACTAATTATGAATTGCCTGTGATGTTAATCCTTTATGCATCTTGTATTGCTTAGATCGCGACGGTAGCATTATAAGATGATCCCTCTCACTAAATATCAAGTAATAAAGTGTTCACCCTTAGTTGGCACCGTTGCTAAGACTCGTTGTTTCGAAGCATCTCGTGATGATCGGATGTGATAGATTCTACGTGTGCATACAACGGGTGCAAGCCAGATTTGCACATGCGGAAACTAAGGTTATCTTGACGAGCCTAGCATGTACAGACATGGTCTCGGAACACGGAATACCGAAAGGTAGAGCATGAGTCATATAATTGATATGATGAACATGAAGATTGTTCGCCGATGAAACTACATCTTCTCTCGTGAAGATCGGACTTGGTGTAGTGGACTTGGTTCGTGTAATCACTAAGACAATGTGAGGGATGTTGTTTTGAGTGGGAGTTCACCTAGTTAGTTTAATAATTAAATTTGAACTCAATTTGTCATAAACTTAGTCTAAACTACTTGCAAATTGTTGTAGATTATGGCGACCCCCTCCATCAATTTCAATGCGTTCCTAGAGAAAGAAAAGCTTAAAAATAATGGAAGCAATTTCACGGACTGGTTCTGTGGACTGAAGATCGTCCTCAGGGCTGGTCAGTTGACCTATGTGCTCGATGCACCGCTTGGTGACCCACCTGCAGATAATGCCACTGATGACGAAAAGAATGTTTTCGCCACTCGGAAGAATCATTACTCCACAGTTCAGTGTGCCATCCTGTACGGTTTAGAAGCGGAGCTCCAACAGCGTTTTGAGCACCACGACCCGTTCGAGATCATTAAGGAGCTCAGGCTAATTTTTGAGACTCGCGCGGCAATGGAGAGCTATGAGGCCTCCGAGAAATTCTTTAACTGTAAGATGGAAGAAGGAAGCTCCGTTAGCGAGCACGTGCTCACCATGTCTGGGTACGCTAAGAAGCTCCAAGAGTTGGGAATATCGATTCCTAATGAATTGGGGATTCACCGTCTCTTCAATCACTGCCACCAAGTTATAAGAACTTTGTGATGAACTACAACATGCACTGCATGAACAAGACGTTGCCTGAACTGTCGTCCATGCTGAAAACTACTGAAGTGGAGATCAAGAAGGAGCAACAAGTGTTGATGGTCAATAAGACCACCAATTTCAAGAAACGGGGTAAGCCTAAGAACAAGGGCAACTTCAAGAAGGACGGCAAGAAAGCTGCCGCACCTGCTAAGAAGCCTAAGGCTGGTCCTAAACCTGAAACTGAGTGCTTCTACTGCAAGGGAGCTGGTCACTGGAAGCGTAACTGCCCCAAGTACCTGGCGGATCTAAAGAACGGCAACATCAAGAAGAAAGGTATATTTGATATATGTGTTATAGATGTGTATCTTACTAGTAATCGTAGTAGTGCCTGGGTATTTGATACTGGTTCGGTTGCTCATATATGTAACTCGAAACAGGAGCTGCGGAATAAACGAAGACTGGCAAGAGACGAGGTGACGATGCGCGTTGGAAATGGCTCCAAGGTTGATGTGATCGCCGTCGGCACGCTCCCTCTACATCTACCTTCGGGATTAGTTTTAAATTTAAATAATTGTTATTTGGTGCCTGCGTTAAGCATGAACATTATATCTGGATCCTGTTTATTGCGAGACGGTTACTCTTTTAAGTCTGAGAATAAAGGTTGTTCGATTTATATGAGTAATATCTTTTGTGGTAATGCACCTGAGATGAATGGTTTATTCTTACTGAATCTCGATAGTAGTGATACACATGTTCACAACATAGATGCCAAACGAATTAAATTGAATGATAATTCTACATACATGTGACACTGTCGTCTTGGTCACATTGGAGTGAAGCGTATGAA
Source organism: Avena eriantha (assembly GCA_910589775.1). NCBI lineage: Eukaryota > Viridiplantae > Streptophyta > Magnoliopsida > Poales > Poaceae > Avena > Avena eriantha. The sequence continues at coordinate 561,830,147 of OU342743.1, forward strand.
GAAACTCCATTCAGATGGACTTCTTGAATCACTTGAAAGATGCGAAGCATGTCTAATGGGAAAAATGACTAAGACTCCATTCTCTGGTAAAATGAAGCGAGCTACAGACTTATTGGAAATAATACATACCGATGTGTGCGGTCCAATGAGTGTAGCATCGCGTGGTGGATATCGTTATGTTCTCACTTTCACGGATGACTTGAGTAGATATGGGTATGTCTACTTCATGAAACATAAGTCCGTAACTTTTGAGAAGTTTAAGGAATTTCAAAGTGAAGTGGAGAATCATCGTAACAAAAAGATTAAGTTTCTGCGTTCTGATCGCGGGGGTGAATATCTAAGTTACGAGTTTGGCATGCATTTAAAGAAATGTGGAATACTTTCACAGTTGACACCGCCGGGAACACCACAGCGTAATGGCGTGTCCGAACGTCGTAATCGAACTCTCTTAGATATGGTTCGGTCTATGATGTCTCTTACAGATTTACCGTTATCATTTTGGGGCTATGCATTAGAGACAGCCGCATTCACTTTAAATAGGGCACCATATAAATCCATTGAAACGACACCATACGAATTGTGGTTTGGTAAGAAACCTAAGTTGTCGTTCCTTAAAGTTTGGGGTTACGAAGCATACGTAAAGAAGTTACAACCTGATAAGCTAGAGCCCAAAGCAGAGAAATGCGTCTTCATAGGATACCCTAAAGAAACAATTGGGTATACCTTCTATCATAGATCCGAAGGCAAAGTTTTTGTTGCAAAGAATGGATCCTTTCTTGAGAAGGAGTTTCTCTCGAAAGAAGTGACTGGAAGGAAAGTAGAACTCGATGAGGTTATTGAACCTTCTCTCGGATTTGAGAGTAGCGCAACACCGGAAGATGTTTTGGTGCCGCCTGCACCAATTGAAGAGGAAGCTAATGATAATGATCATGAAACTTCGAACGAAGTTACTACTGAACCTCGCAGGTCAATGAGGGTTCGTACCACTCTTGATTGGTATGACTCTGCCTTGAACGTCATGTTGGTGGACAACGCTGATGACCCTGCGACGTATGAAGAAGCTATGGTGAGCCCAGATTCTGACAAATGGCTAGAAGCCATGAAATCCGAAATGGGATCCATGTACGAAAACCAAGTGTTGACTTTGGTGGACTTACCGGATGACCGTAAGGCTGTCGAGAACAAATGGATTTTCAAGAGAAAAACAGATGCTGATGGTAATGTTACCGTCTATAAAGCTCGACTTGTCGCGAAAGGGTTCCGACAAATTCAAGGAGTTGACTATGATGAGACATTCTCACCAGTAGCGAAGCTGAAATCTGTGAGGATTTTGTTAGCAATTGCTGCACATTTCGATTATGAGATTTGGCAGATGGATGTCAAAACGGCGTTCCTTAATGGTGACATTGAGGAAGAGTTGTATATGGTACAACCCAAGGGTTTTGTCGATCCTAAAGATGCTAACAAGGTATGCAAACTTCAGCGCTCCATTTATGGACTGAAGCAAGCATCCCGTAGTTGGAATCAACGTTTTGATAAAGTAATCAAAAACTTTGGATTTATACAAACTTATGGAGAAGCTTGTATTTACAAGAAAGTGAGTGGGAGCTCTGTAGCATTCCTAGTACTGTATGTAGATGACATATTGTTGATTGGGAATGATATAGAACTTCTTAATAGCGTCAAAACCTATTTGAATAATAGTTTTTCAATGAAGGATCTTGGCGAAGCGGCATACATTCTAGGCATCAGGATTTATAGAGATAGATCAAGACACCTAATAGGGCTTTCACAAAGTACATACTTGGACAAAGTTCTAAAGAAGTTTAGAATGGAAGATAGCAAGAAAGGGTTCGTGCCCATGTTGTCAGGTAAGACCTTGAGTAAAACTCAAAGTCCAGCTACGGCAGAAGATAGAGAGAAAATGAATAAAATTCCCTATGCCTCGGCCATAGGTTCTATCATGTATGCCATGCTGTGTACAAGACCGGACATAGCACATGCTGTTAGTTTGACTAGCAGATATCAAAGTGATCCTGGAGAGGAACACTGGACAGCGGTCAAGAATATCCTAAAGTACCTAAATAGGACTAAGGATATGGTTCTTTCTTATGGAGGTGATGAATAGCTTGTTGTAAACGGTTACACCGATGCTAGTTGGAACACCGATCCGGATGACTCAAAGTCACAGTCGGGTTACGTATTTATTTTGAATGGTGCTGCAGTGAGCTGGAGGAGTGCGAAGCAAAGCATTGTGGCGAAATCTTCAACTGAATCGGAATACATAGCTGCTTCGGAGGCTGCACAAGAAGCCGTTTGGATGAAGGAGTTCATTACTGAACTCGGCGTGGTTCCCAGTGCGTTGGACCCGATGGCCATCTACGGTGACAACACAGGTGCCATAGCTAATGTGCAGGAGCCAAGGTCACATAGCAAGCTGAAGCACATCAAGCTACGTTTCCACGCTATTCGCGAGTATGTCCGAGATGGTGACATAAAGATTTGCAAAGTACACACTGATCTGAATGTGGCAGATCCGTTGACTAAACCTCTCCCTAGGGCAAAGCATGACCAACACCAAAACGCCATGGGTGTTCGGTATATTACCATGTAATCTAGATTATTGACTCTAGTGCAAGTGGGAGACTGTTGGAGATATGCCCAAGAGGCAATAATAAAAGTGGTTATTATTATATCTTTGTGTTTATGATGAATGTTTACATCGCATGCTATAATTGTATTATTAGGAAACACTAATACATGTGTGTTTTGTAAACATAAGAGAGTCCCTAGTAAGCCTCTTGTTGAACTAGCTTGTTGATTAATTGATGATTATGGTTTCCTGATCATGGACATTAGGATGTGATTAATAACAAGGTCATATCATTAGGAGAATGATGTGATGGACACACACACCCATAGTAAGCGTAGCATAAGTTCAAGTCATTAAGTTCGTATTGTTGTAAGCTTTCAAACACATAGTAACCTATTCCTTCGACCATGAGGTTATGTTAATCACCATCACTGGATGAATACTTTGATGACATCAAACGCCGCTTCGTAACTGGGTGGTTATAAAAGTGTCATTGGGTATTCTGAAAGTATGTGTTGAAGCTCATGAACCAAGATTGGGATTTGTCCATCCATATGACGGATAGATATGCTCTGGGCCCTCTCGGTGGAATGTCATCTAGTTAGCTTGCAAGCATGTGACTAGGTCACAAGGGATGACATATCACGGAACGAGTAAAGAGTACTTATCAGTAACGAGGTAGAACTAGGTATGGAGATACCGACGATCAAACCTCGGATAAGTATAGTATCGCGAGACAAAGGGAATTAGTTTCGTATGTAAATGGCTCAATCGATCGTGAAGTCATCATTGAGTATGTGGGAGCCATTATGGATCTCCAGGTCCCGTGATGGTTATTGATATGAGATGTGTCTCTGTCATGTCTACATATTCACGAACCGTAGGGTGACACACTTAAGGTTCGAAGTTATTTTAAGTAGATATGGAATGTGCGTTGGAGACCGAATGTTGTTCGGAATCTCGGAATGGATCCGGGACATCACGAGGAGATCCGGAATGGTCCGGAGAATAAGATTTATATATAGGAGATCATTTTATGAGATAGGAAATGTTCCGGAGTGTTTGTATGAGGATTCTAGAAGGTTTCGGAATGTTCCGGAAGGTTCTAGAAGATATCTTGGAGTTTGCTTGAAAATCAAGATAGGGATCAAGGAGTCCTGTTGGGTCAAGATAAGGAGTCGTGGGGGAGGAGGATTCCTCCCCACCTCCCCAACCCGCCGGCCCCATAGGAGGGGAGTCCTACAAGGACTCCCCTTCCCTGGCGCGCCCTCCCCTCTTTAAATAGAGGGGCAGGGGCGCCCCCTCCACCAACGCTCTCATAACGTCCAATCTCTGCCACCTCTCTCCTCCACCATATTCTGCACAGGCATAGGCGAAGCCCTGCAGAATTCTCTACTCCACCACCACCACCACGCCGTCGTGCTGCTGGGATTCCGTGGAGAAGATCTACTACCTCCACTGCTCGCTGGAACGGGGAGAGGAAGGTCTGCTTCGACTCCGCACGTGTGACCGACTACGGAAGCGCTGCCGAATCGTGGCGCCGGAAGGATCGTCAACTTGACCAAGGGCGGAAGCGCTGCTGGAACGCGACGCCGGAAGGATCGTCTACTTGACCGAAGGCGGAAGCGCTGCTGGAACGCGACGCCGGAAGGATCGTCCACACGATCTTGAGATCGGCAAGTGATCGACTACATCAAACACGAGATCTAATCTCGTTAACGCTTTCGGATCTACGAGGGTTAGTTCCCATCTATCTCATTGCTCATGTCTAATAGATTAGATCTTGGCTTTTATCTAGATTAGATCTAGGTTTTTGTTCGTTCTTGCGGTAGAATTTTTTTGTTTTCCATGCTACGAACCCATCACAAGGTTTGTCGTGCCCACTCACCCCACCGAACACCCTAAATCCTAGAGCCTCCGATTGGGCTAGCGCTGTAGCGGCGGGAATCACCCACCTCACCGCCGCCACCACTCCGTCGAGCTCCATGACGAGCTTGTCGTCAACCTCCAAGGCCGACGGTATGGTTTCTCTAACCCCTATTCTCTCTAGATCGATGCCTAGCGATCCATATAGTCTAACAATGGTATCAGAGCCGCTAGTCCTAGTTGATCTAGTAGAGAAAGCAGAAAATCCGAGGAAGAAAAGTTAAAGGATAGGGTTCCAGAAGCGTCGCCGCAAGGCCGCGCCGTTCCTCAAGAACCGAGTCAAGCGATCTTGTTGGGGCGGTGGAGGCGGTGGAGGTGGCGGGTTGTTGTTGTTGTTGTTGTTGTTGTTGTTTTGCATGTTTTGAGTGAGGAGTTGGATCAACTGATTCTGGGAGTTCAGAAGTTGTGCTATCTCTGGGGGCATGTTGTTATTATTGTTTCCACGTCTCGCCATCTGGAGGGTTTGGGAGGCAAGTTAAGAAATAGATAGAAAGTCTAAGGAATAAACTCCTACCCTTATGTAAACAAGAAAAACACACGAGAAAAGCAAGGCACACATGGCACAAAAACCACACACTCAACCAAATTTAACTAACCAATATAAGATGTTTGGTACTCATTAAAATTGCGTATAACGTTCGACTATAGAACTAAAGGTGGTCCAACTACTCTACTCATCATCCACTTCTTCATCCTCAATGATGAAGCCTTCCTTTTCCAGCAGTGACTTGTATAGCTCCATGTCCCTCGTCGTGGCTTCAAGCTTCTCTTGAAGTTCCTTCATCTCCTGTGGCTCCGGTGTTGCAGCTTCGAGCCTCCCTTGAAGTTCCTTCACCTCTTGCAGCTCCTGGGTAGCAACTTCCAGCTTCGTTCGGAGTTCCTTCTTCTCCTTCTGTAGCTTCTTGATCAAACCTGACCCCATAGTTACGGGCGTGATCTTCTCCTCCAAGCTCCTCTTAGCTGCTCGCAGGTCCTTCATCATGGTGGCAAGATTCTTGAACTCCAGCTCGTTCTTTGCGAGTACTAGACTTTGTTCCCTAATCCTCTTGTTCTTATCTTGCACCCTCTTCTCTTGATTAGCGAACCTCTTGTCTTGGGCGGTGAGTTCCCCTCCTAGGGACTTGATCTTCTCTTCCAGCTCTTCGATCTTCTCGTCCTTCTCCTTGACTAGGGCACAAAGCTCGTCATTCCTCACGATCTCAAGGCAGCTCTCCTTCTGAAGGTCATTGATGTGGAACTCCAAGTCTAGATATTGGATTCTTCGACGCTTGCATGTCTTCCTTTCCTCCGGGGTTAACTCGATTGGAACTCCCTTCTCATCACGTCTTCCAAAGAGTTTGATGTAGTGGCCTTCAACCTCTTCATGGTGGCGTCCGCAAAGGCCTCCAATGAGTTCCTGCAAGCTGATGCTAAGTCCTTTCTCCTTGGAGTCGCTAGTGACGTTGAGTACAATGGCCTTTGTCTTGGGTTCCGCCTGACTGCGCCCTGGTTGGATGACTTCAATCGCCCATCATCCTTCCTTGTGCATCTTCCTCAACTCGCTTCCCTTGATTGATGGCATGGGTAACTGCAGTGTCTTGATGATGTCCAGAAGGCATTCCCTGAAGCGTAGACACTTGATGTCTTCTGTAGCATCCCAATTGTCTAACAATGTTAATGCTACTTGGTCTAGTAATATAATGGCTACTTCCTATATACATTTGTTGCATCATAATTAAATCATGCTCATGTCATCATGCCACCTTGCATTTGAGCATCATATAAAACCCTTTTTCTTTGGTTCTTCTCTCATATGCATTATTAATTGTATTTGCCTCTTGATATTGTTTTTGGCTATTGATATATTATTTAATGCCCAAATTGAGTTGGGGGCATATCTTTTATTGAACTCCATCACCTTTCTTTTCACCACCTTATAATTCCACCACCCTAATTACCCATGGGCTTTTATTTTATTCTTGCCACTTAATTTAGCTCATGTGGGTTAGTGTGGATCCAATCCCTTTTTCTTTTGCTTGGCCTTTATTCCACATGTTGGTAATGCATGGGATCATGCCATGTTATATTATTATTGTATTCACAAAATAAAACATGGCAATTAATACTTTACATGGGCCATGCAACCATCACCCCATTCCATTCTTTTGGACTTACTTGGATTTTGGGGGGTGTATCTCTTTTGGAGCTCTCCCTTCTCTCCCAAATCTTTCACCTTGTTTGGTTTATCCTTGCCTTGTGCCCATCAAGCCACTCTTATATGTGTAATGCCATGCATGGTCATGGAAAAATCCTTCCCATCTCCATCTTTTTCCCCCACACTTGATCAAGTCATGATCATGCATCTTTTAATCCCTACACACTCCCTCACCCCTTCATCTTGACTTTATCTTATAAGCATGTGTTAAAACCTAAAAATTCTAAACAAAACCCAAACCCTAACCCTAGCTTCCTCTCTTATCCTCTCTTTCTAAACCCTAACCCTAACTACCACCTCTCCATGCCGAGCACCTAGCTTCCTCCCTCTCTCATTCTTCCTCTCTCTCTGCCAACCGGGCCCTAGTCCCTCTCTACCACACGATCTACCCCACCCCTTCTAACCCTAGCCTAAGCTACACCCGAGCCCCCTCTCCTCTCTCTTTCTCTCTCACTGCCGGGCCTGCCCCACCTGAGCCCCGCCTTGCCCTCTCCCTGGCCCACCTGCCATGCCCTACCTGCCCCTGCCATGGCTGCTCACGTCAAGCACGTGAACGAGGAGGAGGAAAAGTGGCCGAAGCCACTTTACCTCTACCCCGCGCCCACACGGCACCATCTTCCTGCCCGTCTCTATCTACCCCTTTTTCTCCCTCGTCCGGTAGCCCCAGATCCACCCCAGGGCCCAGCCCTCTCCTCTTCTTCTTCTTCTCCGACGCCATCTCCTCTCGCCGGTCGCCGTTAGTACCACAGTCGACTCCTCGATCCAGCCGGCGAGCACGACGTGGAGGTGGTCGAGGAGGCCGAGGAGGTTCCCCTGCTTCTCCCTGTACGCGCCAAAGAGGAGGAGGAGCACCAGAACCGCTAGAACCACCGCCGCCCCGATGAAACCCTAGGTCACCGGCCGCCAGCCTCGTTGTCAATCTGCTGTTCCCCGCTCCGATCAGAGCCCTCCGTCGAGCCCGCGGTGAGCCCCTCTTCCGCCTAGACACCCTCCGCCCCGCCGTAAAACCTAGCCGCGGTAGACGTTTCGCCGAGCACTCCCAGTGCGCCGTGGTCGCGCGCGTCTGTACGTCGCCGCGTCGCGCAGCGACCCATCTAGCGTCCGTCCGCTTCCCTGTCACCATCCCTCACTCAGCTGCACTGGTTACCGCCGCCGAGCACGAGCCCCAAGTCCCCAGATCGAATCCCCACCGCGCCGCGCGCCCGCTGTCGTCGTGCGTGCCGTCAGTTTCGTCAGAAACGCGTAGAAGAAGAACAGTAGCTGCGCGCGTTTTGCAATTTACCCCCAGCCTTTTTGTTTCCTAAACCCGCGATCCAACCGAGCCCTACCAATCAGCCTCCCCGTCCAGTTTACAAAAATGCCCCTGTAGTTTTGAACACCCAACCCGCGCTCCAGCACGCTCCCCACCTGTCAGCCTCTGCAGGTTCACCCACTGGCACATGGGCCCTAGCCCGCTGGCCCACCTGTCACACACAGTGGCTGGGTAGTCCCAGGGTGAGAAAAGCCCGCAGCTATGCAACCTTATCCGCTGGGCCCAGTTGCGCCGGCCCCATCTGTCTGAGACTGGGGTTGAGTTCAATTGGGTGCAAAAAGTCCTGGCAAATTTTCTGTTTTAATTAAACTTTTCTAGAAAATGTTAAATACAAATTCAAATCAGATTTTAAATAACTTTTAAATTACAAATCCAAATAATACAAATGATATATGTTTTTGAATCAGAAAAATGTGAGGATTTCAAATATGCCATTCAAAATATTATTTGAGCACTTTAAATTTCGAGATGATTAAAATTACAAACAAAATGCCCTTTTCTTAATAAATTAATAACTTTAATTCTATAACTCCAAATTTGACAAATAATATGTCTAAATCGATCAGCGCGACGAGCCCGTTCTATCTATGCATTCCTTGTTCTGAATTGAAGCATGAATCATGTCATTATTACAAATCAGAACTATTATGACAATAAAACTTGGCTAAGTAATTAATAAAATGCTTTATTCTTGTACCCCACACCTCACCCTTGCCATGCTACTTTAATGCCATGTAAATTGTGCATCATTCATCATGGCATGCTTGTTTGCTTGTCGCATTTTAATTCCTATGTTTGTGCACTTCATTTATGTTGGCCCTTATTTGTTTGGTTCTTTTTCGAATAGACGCCCCGCAGGAGAATTACCAGGAATCACAGGAGTACTACCCAGATCCATCTCTCGCTTCAACTGAGCAGCCAGGCAAGCACTACCACATGCTTGCATACATATAGTACCTATTGCCTCTATCTTATTCTTGCATCATTGAGTCGCGATTGCATTAAATTGAATCCCAAGTACTGCATAGCCTTTACTTTTAAACCCCACCGAAGCTTGTTCCTCCATCCCACGAGCCATTACTACAGGAGTTGTTTGAGACATGCGAGTCGTAGAAAAGCATGTGTAGGGTATGTGAGTGTCGGATGAATAACGAGGTACCTAAACAACATAACCTGAGTAGTAATGGGATAACTAATGAAAGAGGCACCGGTGAGCAATATCTGCTATTTGGTTTTTCATGCTCACTTGTGTCCCGTAGGACCCCGAGTACTTGATTCTTGTTCCTTGACTATTCGCACTATCCACATCCGGGAGGCCTTATGGACCCCCCTGAGCCAGATCTTGATTCATTCTTATTTCTTGGGGCCACAAGTAGTTTGGGATTTTATTACTATCCTGTACTTATGCCATGTTACTGTTTTATTAAAGATTGTGCGAGGAGCACCTGTACTGTTTTGGATGCGGAGTGTTTTCGCGGTATCGACAAGCCCAGTCACATTTTTGGGTTCCCAGTCGTTTACAGCCATTGGCGCAAACCTTGGGTCCGTCTCGGAGCCGGCCAACTTCGTTGCGGGTAGCTTAATGGGGTGGCCCCCTGAAATATTTCTAAATCCTGTGATCGCTTTGTCGTGAATGCCTTGTTGGGTTTTGAGTTGGTTTTTCCGAGGTTGATCGAGTGTGTGTTCCTATTCGTGCACCCCTGCAGGGTAAATCTTTCTGAAAGCCGTGTCCGCGGTTATGGACGACTTGGAGCACAGTTTCTCGATCATAGACAAGTATAACTAAAGTACCACTTTTAATTTGACAAAATGCTTGACTAGTAAATAGTGCAATACTCATGGAATGGTTAATAAAACTGCCAACGGATGATGGGGGTTGTTCGTCCGCTTCCTCATTGGTAAGCGAGGAGGAGGATGGATCTGTTAATTATACTGTTATAACTGTTGTTCTTAATTCATGGACATCCGTCTATCATTAGTTAGGCGGATGGTTAGCGAGTATCTATAGAATTGTTAGATATTATCTTTTGCTGCAATTGCGTCACCCCAGGTTGTGTCCCCTTTAGTGGCATAAAGACTTGCTGAGTACCCCTAGGGTCTCACACGATAAATTGTTTGATTCAGATGAACAGGTGTATTCGCAAGATGGATACTGGGTGGAGGAGACATATGATGTTGGCAACGATCACTCGGTGTAGAGATTCCAGGAACGGGGATCCGTGAGATCTATGGGCGGGATGTGTTTATTTATGTGGCATCTTATGCCGATTTGCTTCTTATCCGTACTCGGATCTTGTTTTCCGCTTCCGCCTGATACTCTGATGTTTGTTGTATGAGGAGCTATCCTAAACTATTATCTCTATCTAGGATATTTGAATCTTGCCGTATGGCATTGCAATATTTCTATTTCTTTTAGATGGAATGGCTCTGAGGACTGTTGTATGTGGCTTGCATACATACTCACTTGTGTATTAACATGCTAGTCCCTGGATCAATAGCTAGCACTTCACAGTCGATGAATATCATGTAAAACACAAGTCATTATTACATGAATAATCTAGAGTATAATTATTACAACTTGCATAGCTTATAGCTAGCTCAAATAAAACAGCGAAAACTAAATAAAACTTGAGTCCATCAACGCCTCAGGCTAGCTGCGTGAAGACCCGCGATCCCTACGCACCTTTCAATCTTCGGATTCTGCACATAAGACGTGCAACCAACAAGTTGGGTCAATACTTTGAATGTATTGGCAAATTACACCAAGGAAAGAGTAAGTCTAACTCTACATGCAAGGCTAAGAGTAGGCTCTGGGGTTCATTTGCGTAAAGCCAATTTTATCAGTGTAATAGGAAAAGAGGAAGAAAGTTTTCCCTACTTTGTAAACTTTGATAAATAGTATAGGGTTGAATGGAACACGTGGATATTACTCACCAAGTGCCAAAATCAACCTAGCACTTGGATATTACGCACCAAGTTCCCAAAATCCCACTCAATGGCGATATTACTCACGCCCTGGGTTTATAAAACGTTAAGTTTGGAAAAGAGAGAGAGGAAGATCTTCCAGAGGCTCCATCCTTCAGATGCTCAAATTTGTTATGTTTCCGTAAACACGACTTATTGATCAGTTTGCAATACTCTCGAGAGGTTGTGCACTTTCCCCACAATCCATGATCAAGCCCTTTTACAGGCAAGACCATGGCGAAGCCTTCCCTTAGTAGCCCCTCTACCAGCTGGATCCAACCGTGCCAAGAACCTCCAAATGTTGGTACCCCGGTGAGGTTTCCCACTAAGTACTAAGCCAAGACAGAACCCATATGTATTGTGGTTGCACGGGAAGCTTCTGAATTCTGAAACGTGGCAGACTTCTTTGATTCCTAGGTGGCCGTCCTCCACCAAAAACCCACTCGTTGTCCCGACAACCATTCCGCCCAGAAGAAAACTTAGTTTTACTTTGAAGGGGTTTTGGAGAAGAAAAGTTCGCTCGAGAGAGCTCTCATACTTAGAAAATGTTTGAGTCTTTCGAACCCTCCCAACGGCACTTGATATGTACAAGTATATAGCATAGCAAGCATAACTTAGTAAAACAGGATAACCTATTGGGATGTAAAAATCCTAAGCATAGAGCTACTCATGGCATACTACAAAACCGTACTTGCAAAATAGTACTAAGAAAATCTACCAAAATCCTACACATGTAGACTACAGAATTCTTGAAGAGTAAAACATGCATAGTCAAAACTGGGGCATAAACATGAACAAGTGGTGTAACTTGCCTTGATCCGAGCAGCAATCTACACAATAGTACTCCTTAGCGCACTCCGAGCAATCTAACGAAACAAACATGGGTCCAATTACAAATTGCACAAAACAAGTCACGAAGTCAATTATGCATGCATGCAACATGGTAATATGCAAGGATGGATTTGATTTCGACCAAGGGTTTTAACCAGGGGTGTTGTTGAGTTAGGTATGTCATTAGAATCGATTTCCCACAGATTTTAGGTATTTTGGGTTAAACCCTAAATAACCAAGCTCAAAACTAGATCTATAACTCCAATCTACCTCGAGATAGATCTGAACATCCTAAGCATGATATGATAATTTTCTACAGAAGGTCTTGTCGAAACAAAGCCAACGCAATAAGAATCAACTAAAACGGAGCTACGGATAATTTTCTAGAATTAAAATACTCTAATCTAAACTTTAAATCCTACTGCAAGATTGCTGTGGCAAAATAGTAATATTATTGTAGATCTGTGTTCTACTCGAAAATATGAATCCAACGGTATATTATACGCAATTTTTGGACTAATAGTCGAATTTCTATGAATTTTACGAGATTGGAACTATTTCTGCCTATTATAAAAGAAAAACAAAAGGGCGACCAGTGAGGCGGCGACACGTGGCGCAACACGATTGGGCCAGCGAGGCGCGCGTGACGACGCGGCGGTGACGCGGCGGGAGCCACGTGGCGCGGCGCGGTTGGCCGGGGCTGTTAACCGATTGGATCCGTTAGATCCCGATCTGACGGTCGGAGAGGGGGGGGTGGCCGGCGGCTTACCGTGGCGGGCGGCGACTGGAGGCGGCGGGGCTCCGGCGATGGTCGGCGGCGAGCGGCGGTGCTCCTCCGGCGAGACGGAGTAGCGGACGACGCGCAGCTCCTCCTCGCGGTTCTATTCTCGAGGGCGGCGTTGGCCCTCCTTCTCCGAGGCGACAGCGAACGGCGGCTGGAGGCGGCGGGGTTCCGACGAGGAATTGGCGGCGGCTCGGCGGCGGTGGCGATGGGAAGAAGCTAGGGTTTTGGGGAGGCGTGCCCGGGCTTAAATAGGGGCGAAGACTTGGGGCAGGGGTCGCGGAGTCCGTTCTGGATTCGCTGGCGGCGGTTGGCGCCGACACGGACTCGGCGGCGTGCTCGAGCCGGTCACGGAGGGGGCGGCTGACGGGTGGGGCCGGGGTGTCAGCGGTTGTGGCGGCGGAGGCAGGCTGGCGGCTGGCGCGGCTGATGGGCCGGCCTCGGCGTCGGCTGCGCTGTGCGCCGCTCGCTCGCTGGCGCGCGCGGTAGATAGGCCCCGGGTTGGCTCGGTCGGCCCGGTTAGGTTGGGTTTTCCTTTTTTTTAATCCTTTTATTATTTTCTGTTTTGCTATTTGTTTGATAACTTTCGCAAGCGAACTCCGAATTAGACGAAATTTGTTTCTAAAATTTTGTAAAAAGAATAGGGTTAGAGTAGGACTTTAACATAACACTTTTGCAAGGGTTTTGGTGGTTCAAAAGGTTTTATTCCTTTTTGGCTATATACACTGCAGTTTTTGATATGTGAAGCCATGATGCAATGATATGATGCATGCTTCTAGTAACATCTGAAATTGCAAAATTTTGGGATGTTACGGGTCGGGAAGAAGAACATAACCCCTCCGGGGTGAAGGAAAATGAACCCCAAAGCCACAGATCCCCTCCTCCTCGGATCAAATCGAAAAGAAAAGAAAAGAAAAGCCCCGTTTTTTCTTCAGTTTTTCCCCATCCCCGAACCCTAGATGCAAAAGAACATCCTCTGTTTTTCCCCTCTCGAATCCGAATCAAACAAGAAAAAAAAGGGGGAAGTCAAAATCGGCCGAAGCCATGCGTGCTCGCCGGCATAGGGCACCACCGCTGGCCACTTGACGGCGGCGCTCCCACCCGCGGGTGGAGGCGCTCGTCGGCAAGGAGCCAGGGGGCGCCACCGCTTGCTCTCGGTGCTCCCTCTCTGCACGACGTGCCCCGCGCGGGTAGTGGTGGAGGAGGACCGTGGAGGAAGCAAAGAAGAAAGGAGGGAGGGGCTCGCCGCCGGCCGAGCGCCGGGCGTCGCGGCCACCTCTCCAACCTCGCGAGACAGATAGGAGGGGGAGGAGAGCTCGCGATAGGCTCTTGCCGGCGGCACCATGCCGCCAGCGAGCAAGGCTCGTGGGGGTGGGCTCGCGCTAGGCAGCGCCGCCAGCGAGCGGACAGAGGAGCGCGGGGGGAAAATGGAGTGGGGGCTAGGGTTTGACCGCTGGGGGGTTTTGGTCACGCGATGTGCGCGCGCGACCGTCCGATCTAGGTCGGACGGGATGGACGGCGCAGGGTGCGGGGGCACTGAGGCCCTAGGCGGTGGCAGGCTGGGCCAGCCATTGGGCCGTGAAGGGCGTGGGCCGCCGCGGCCAAGGTGGCCGTTTTCGCAACGCACGCCGTCCTTGGGCCGTTAAATGCCGCTCAGAGCCCAGATTTTTCAGAGTTTTTTTTACAGAAGTTGTTTTGGATGATTTTTGTGCAGTTTTTTTGGCAAATTTCGTCTAGTTTTTTCTATTCAATATTATCCAACGATATTTTGTCTAGAAAGTACTAAAGTAATAGTAAAGTTTCTGTAAAATGTAAAGTTTGATGAATGTTTTATTCATAATTTTCCGCTGCAAATTGATAAATGTATTTGCTTAATTGCAATAAAGTGAGGATTTTATTTGATGACCAACGTTGTTAGTAAGATTTTCACTATGGATAGTAAGTTTTATCACTATTAGTTCTATTTCTGCCCACCGGTAATGTAGAATTAATATTGAGAAGTTTCATGTTTTAATTTGACCAACGTTGAATTAACTCATTTTGGTGATATTTTGTTTTCAAGCAATCCTATGAGTGTCATCTCGGCTATTGGGCCCCTTAATGGAGGGAACTACGGCTCATGGTGAGAGAAGGTTGAGATGGGGCTTGCTTTGCTTGACCTCGACTTGGCACTGATTGAGACCTGTCCCAAAGAACCTGAGAACCCCGTGAGGGGCGAAAAAGAAAGTGAAGATGACTTCAACAAAAGGGTCCATGACCATGGACCAATAAGAATGAAGTACGACCTTGATCGTGCAAAGTGGGACTCGTCCAACAGAAAGTGTTTGATGGTCATTAAGAGATCCATTATGGAAGCAATAAGGGGAGCAATCCCAGAATGTAGCACTGCCATAGAGTACCTGAAGAAGGTAGAGAGTCAGTTTACTGGGTCTTCAAAGGCCTATGCGAGCTCTCTCATTAAGAAACTTGTTACTACAAGGTACACTGGTGGTGGAGTAAGGGATCACATATTGCGAATGAGCAACATGTCTTTCAAGCTTAAGCCCATGGGCATGGAGCTCCCAGTCGAGTTCATCATTCACCTGATCTTTGCCTCACTACCAAACCAATTTGAGACTTTTGTTGTGAACTACAACGCACAGCCAGAAAAGTGGGGCATTGAGAAGATGATGGCCATGTGCGTACAAGAAGAAGAGAGGCTCAAGGGACAATCTGGTGATTCTGTGAACTATCTGAGCCCAACCAAGAAGAGGAACTTTCAGGGTTCCAGGCCACAAGGGAGGCCACAAGGGAAACCTCAGGGGCATCCCCCTCCTTCTAAGCCTCATGGAAAGGATGATGATCACCGACAGCAGGAGGTGGACAAGGACACCTGCAAGTGGTGTAAGGAAAAGGGCCACTACATGAGTGACTCTGTGAGCTTCCTAAAGCATCTGTGCAAGAAAGGTGAGGATTTAATTACTTTTGTTGATGAATCACTATTTTTAAGTTATGCAAAATCTACTTGGTGGATTGACTCATGTGCAACTGTCCACGTTGCAAATTCATTACAGGGATTCCGTATGAGAAGGACCCTGCAAAGAGGAGAAAGAAGAATTAAGGTAGAAAATGGCGTCCAAGCTGAAGTCGAAGCTATTGGAGATCTCCCATTAGAATTATCAAATGGCTTTGTACTTTTACTAGTAGATGTACTTTATGTACCCTCTTTGCATCGAAACTTAATAAGTGTATCGCGCTTAGATGATGATGGTTTTTCTTGCCATTTTGGTGATGGACAATGTAAAATCAAGCGTAATAATGAGATTGTTGGTCTTGCCTTCAGACAAGACAGGCTTTATTTGTTATCACTTTGTGAGAATGTGTATGCATTAAGCGCTGAGAATGAGAATGCATCCTCATCCCTGAATGGAAAGAATAAAAGGAAAAGAATTGATGATGTCTCTTCGAAATTATGGCACTATCGTTTAGGCCATATTTCGAGGGGGAGAATAGAATGCTTAGTAAAAGAATCAATTCTACTGCCTTTAGAATTCTCGAATCTAGAGCAATGCATCGATTGCATTAAAGGAAAGTTCGTCAAGAACATTAAAAAGGGCGCCAAAAGAAGCACGGGAGTCTTAGAAATAATTCATACGGATATATGCGGTCTGTTCCCTGTGACATCTGTGGATGGATATGATTCTTTCATAAAATTCACGGATGATTATTCGCGTTATGGTTACATTTATCCAATTAGAGAGCGTTCTGAAGCATTGGATAAATTTAAGATATTTAAGGCTGAAGTTAAAAATCAGCATAGTTTAAAGATTAAAGTAGTAAGGTCCGATCGTGGAGGCGAATACTACGGTCGGCACACCCCATATGGCCAGGTTCCTGGACCTTTTGCAAGGTTTCTACATGAACATGGTATAGTTGCCCAGTATTCAACGCCGGGCGAGCCTCAGCAGAATGGAGTAGCTAAAAGACGTAACCGTACCTTGATGGATATGGTAAGAAGCATGTTAAGTTACTCCACCTTACCGGTTGTTTTGTGGATGGAGGCATTAAAAACCGTCATTCACATACTTAATCGAGTTCCTAGTAAGTCGGTGTCTAAAACACCATATGAGTTATGGACTAGTCGCGAACCTTTACTCAATTATTTGCGAGTGTGGGGCTGTCCAGCTGAGGCTAAGCTCTTCAACCCAAACCTTGGGAAGTTAGATCCTAAAACAGTAAGTTGCCATTTCATTGGCTATCCAGACAAGTCAAAAGGTTATCGTTTCTATTGTCCAGACAGATTTACTAAGTTTGTGAAAACGAGACACGCTGTGTTTCTGGAGGATCAGATGATCAGGGGGAGCACGGTATCGCGAGAAATCAACCTTGAGGAGAAGCGGGTGCATGCACCCACTCCGATGATTCAGGAACTATTTTTCTCGATACCTGCTGCTGCACCGACACAGGAAAATTTCGATGTGACACCTGTTGTTAGTTCTCCTGTGGCAACAATGAATGAAAATGAAGACCCTGTTGTCACACAAGAGGGAGAGCTGCAACAGCCCCATACAGAGAATGTGCCAGAAGGCAAGACCCTTAGAAGGTCTCAAAGAACTAGAAAGCCAGCTATTCCCAACGATTTTGAAGTCTATGTTAGTGAAGAAGTTCAAATGGAGGGTGATCCCACCACATTTGAAGAAGTCATCAAAGGTTCTCACTCATAGAAGTGGCTTGAAGCCATGGAAGATGAAATGAGATCCATGAGTAGTAACAAAGTCTGGGATTTAGAAGAAATTCCTAAAGGAGCCAAAACAGTAGGCTGTAAATGGGTCTACAAAACAAAATGTGACTCTAGAGGGAATATTGAAAGATATAAAGCACGACTTGTTGCTAAAGGCTTCACCCAAAGAGAGGGAATAGATTACAATGAGACATTTTCTCCAGTCTCAAGTAAGGATTCTTTTAGAATCGTAATGGCTTTAGTGGCACACTATGATTTAGAATTGTATCAGATGAATGTAAAGACGGCTTTCCTAAATGGAGACCTAGAAGAAAAAGTTTACATGGCACAACCCAAGGGTTTTGTTATGGAAGGAAAATAACGTATGTGATGTCGTCTGAAGAAATCCATTTATGGATTAAAACAGGCCTCCAGGCAATGGTACTTAAAGTTCCATGAAACAATAAGAAAGTTTGGTTTCGATGAGAATGAAGAGGACAATTGTGTATATGCAAAGTTCAAGAATGGGAAATTCATTTTCCTTATCCTATATGTGGATGACATTCTACTTGCCAGTAGTGATGTTAGTCTACTATTGGAAACAAAGAAATTCCTGTCCTCGAATTTTGATATGAAAGATCTCGGTGAAGCTTCATTCGTTCTAGGAATTGAGATTCTCCGAGATAGAGAAAAAAGGGTCTTAGGGCTATCACAGAAGGCATACTTAGAGAAGATCCTGAAGAAGTATAGTATGCATGCGAGTAATCCTACGCCTGCTCCTATAGTCAAGGGCGATAGATTTGGGAATTTTCAATGTCCCAAGAACCAATATGAGATCGATCAAATGAAAGCGGTTCCATATGCTTCTGCTGTCGGAAGCTTGATGTATGCTCAAGTATGTACACGCCCTGACTTAGCTTTTGTTACCGGGGTACTTGGCAGATTTCAGAGTAATCCAGGAATAGATCATTGGAAAATGGTAAATAAGGCATCGCGTTATGCAAAAGGCACAAAAGGCCTCATGTTAACATACAGAAGATCTGATTCCCTTGAGATAGACGGGTATTCAGATGCAGACTATGCGGGAGATATAGATAAAAGAAAATCTACGTCAGGATACATATTTACTCTCGCAGGTGGAGCTATATCGTGGAAAAGCTCCAAGCAAACCATCACGGCATCGTCCACGATGATAGCTGAGTATGTAGCATGTTATGAGGCCACGGGGTAGGCAAACTGGTTAAAGAAGTTGTACCCGGGTTAAGAGTGGTGGACAACATTCAAAGACCACTCAGAATGTACTGCGACAATGAGCCAGCAGTATTCTATGCTCACAACAATAAGTCAAGTGTTGCTGCCAAACACATTAACATTAAGTTTTATGTTGTGAAAGTAAGAACCTAGGATCATACCATAAGTTTGGAGCATATAAGTATAAAAAAAATGCTCGCGGATCCGCTCACAAAAGGCTTACCACCCAGTGTGTTCAGAGAACACTTAGCTGGCATGGGTTTAAGGGAAAGCCTATGATACCTGGATATTAAGGGCCTAAGAACGAGAGTCTGTTTCAAAATAGAGAGGTGTATAGTGGCTGTTGAATCTATGGTGCGTAACTGACCATTATGATGAGACATGCTCTATATGCTGATCTGTGATGAAATGGGTGCAAAAGTATAAGTTGAATGGAAGATGAGATCAAAGGGGAGAATGTTAGTTTGATCTCCATGGTCGTCCCAACGGACGACCGACTCGGTCTCGTGCATATTTAGCGACATCTGTCGTAGAGATAAGACTAAAATATTAATACATTGGACATCATATTTTACTATCATAATGTAATAAAATTATATGGTACTATAAGATAAGACTGATTTATGTACATGTGCTCGTCCCATCCGATGACTCGCTTTCCTTCAACTCCGGCAATACGGACAGCTTGGGCCTCCGCCGATAACAAATATCACTGCAAGCTGTATACAGTCTGGTGGTCGGATCAAGTTGACTGAGACGATGAAGGCAAAGAGTGGTGAAAAGACAGCCTGGGACCCTGCTCATCTTGGCGAACGACCGGCGGCATACAAATTGCTAGGATCTAGGGAGGGCGCTGGTGGTTGCTGAACGGCTTCCAGCTATACCGATGCCGGCCACTTGTTTGGCAGGACAGACTAGTTCGGACCATTTTCACAACCACCAAAGAGCATGGTCCTTTCCACGCAGCAGTGGGGTCGCACCTCAGTTCCGACTTATTTTTACATCAAGGTTCTTCCAAAGTCCCTTATCGTTTCGCGTCCCAGCGTTCTCTCTCGAATGAGTCTTCTCGCTTTATAAATACAGTCACACATGGCTAAACCGATACAGGTAACGAGAAAACCCTCTTACAGAGCAGATAAAAATAAACAATAAAAAATAGAAAGACCACAACTTGTCACCAAAGACATCGGCCAGGAGAAGGAACTCCACGTCGACACCCTCAAGAAGGTGACAACGCTGCACTCTGCAATCGACGAGACCGCAAAACGTTTAAGGGTTTTCACCTAGAGCCCTCGTGCGAGAGGTATCCATAACAACGCCCCCAAGAGGGTTACGGCACCCGTAGGTATCGCCGCCGTCGGCGTCAAACGCGAGGTTTTCACCCAGGAAAACCTCCACACACGCCGATTGTCGTATCGCCCGCTACTTCCGAGCCAGGTCTTCATATCATGATCTGGGAGATGTCGAAGCCGCAGTGCCGCCACCGCCGAGGTCTCCTGTTGTCCCCTCCTCACCACCCTAGTGACCGAGGGGCAAGACCATCACCACCGCCACGATGCTTGCTAAAGACACCCATGTGGTCCACCTTCCGAGGTCACCGCCTCGGCGCGCACAAACTCGAGTCCATGCCACGGCCAACATCACACCCAAAAGGCCGATGTACTGGGCAGGGTGTTCGGGCACTAGATCATGTAGATGTTAGGCCGTGCAGCTACCAAGGTGCGGGGAACTACCCACATCCACCTGAAGTGGTGGTCGTCGTCCGGACGCAGCTGCAGATGAGCCCAGATGAGCCTCGCTGCCGCATTGCTGCGCCTGGTCGATGTTGAAGTATGACCCAAATTCAATTAAGTAGGCTAACTTCTGATGAAGCAGAGCGAAGCTCGTCGCCGGAGGCTTTCCACCGTTATATATACCTCTTATAAGCCGCTGACTGGAACAAGTTGCATCTGTGGAAATCCCCGGTGTTGTGTAAACACTTATGTTATAGTGAAGTTTCGTTGGCTGGTGCCCGTGATTTTTTCCTCTGATTGTTGGAGAGATCTTTCCATGTTAAATCTGTGTCCCCTTGCTGCGATTTCTTTTTTTGTTCTTTGTTATTTGCTTGTCACGATTCTAACAAGTGGTATCAGAGCCCTAGGTTCTGATCTAGGGTTTGCAACATATCGTCATTGAAGTTCGATCTACCATAGCTGGAGTACACCACACGATTCTCCTTGTGGCAGGTGAAGATGCGGGCGATTCTCACCCAAACTTCTGATCTAGATAAAGCGCTGGATGGATTCGACCAAAAGGATGCAAAGGGCTAGTCTGACGAAGAGAAGCGGAAGGACTGTAAGGCTTTATCTTTGATTCAACTTCATCTGTCCAATAATATCTTGCAGAAAGTGTTGGCGAAGAAATCTGATGCTGCCCTTTGGACGAAACTGGAATCGATCTGCATGTCAAAGGATCTAACCATTAAGATGCATGTAAAGATGAAGTTGTTCTCGCATATGCTGGAAGAAGGTGGATCGGTAATAAATCACTTATCCATTTTAGAGAGATTGTTTTTAACTTGCAATCTATAGAGGTAAAATATCATGATGAGGATCTAGGTCTCTTACTCTTATGCTCGTTGCCTAGTTCTTATGCACACTTCCGTGATACAATATTATTGAGCAATGATGAACTAACCCTTGATGAAGTACAAGAGGCCCTCAAACAGATGGAAAAGATGAAAACTATGGTGTAGGCAGATGGGTCATCATCCAAGGATGAAGCTCTGTAGGTTCGTGGAAGAACCGAGCAGAGATATAACAAGTACGGCAACAAAGATAAGAGCAAGGACATCAGAGGTCGTTCGAAGTCCAAGGAAAAAGGACAAGTTCTGCAGGTATTGTAAGAAATCTAATCATGTTATTGATAATTGTTGAAAGCTTCAGAACAAGAAGAAAAGGAACGGAACTTACCAACCAAAAGATAAGTCTAAAGGTGCTGGTAAGGTTGCTGTTGTTTCTGGTGATAGTTCTGATGGTGACTGTTTAGCTGTTTTTGTTGCTTGTGCTTCTCGTGATGATGAATGGATACTTGATACTACATGTTCGTTTCATATTTGTTATAACAAAGGTTGGTTCAGTTCATATGAGTCTATGCAGACTGGAGATTTTGTGTGTGTGGGTAATGCCAACTCATGCCATATTGTCGGTGTTGGATCTGTTAAGATTAGGACACATGATGGTGTGACACGTACGTTGATTGCGGTGAAGCACCTATCAAGGACGGCCAGAAATTTGATGTTCCTGAGTACCATGGATGTTAATGGATGCAAGTATGCCAGAGGGAGTAGACTTCTGAAGGTATTAAAAGGTTCTCTTATTCACATGATAGGTGAAATGAATTCTGCTAAATTATATGTTCTTAGAGGTAGCATTTTTCCTGGTATTGCTATTGCTGTTACTTCTAATGATTTTGATGGTTGTGGTAAAACATATCTATGGCATATGCGTCTTAGGTATATGAGTGAACATGTCATGGCAAAGTTGGTAAAAAGAGAGTTGATTGATGGTTGCAACTTGAGTAAGTCTGAGTTCTATGAGCACTCGTTTTTGGTAAACATAAAAGAGTTAAATTTAATTCTTTTGTTCATACCACCAAAGGCATATTAGATTATGTGCATGCTAATGTATGGAGACCTTCCCGTAAGACTTATATCGGTGGTGCTAATTACATGCTTACTATTATTGATGACTACTCAAAAAAGTGTGGCAATATTTTCTAAAACATAAATATGATATTTTTGATAATTTTAAGAAGTGGAAAGTAATGGTGGATAAGCAAACTGAAAGGAAGGTAAAAGTACTACGTATTAATAATGGTATGAAATTCCGTTCTAATGAGTTTAAAGAGTTTTGCAGTAAAAATGGTATGATCATACACCACACCATCTCTTACACTCCTCAGAAGAATGGTGTGGCTAGGCGCATGAACAGAACCATCATCTCGAGGGCTTGCTGTATGCTGTCCAATGCAGGTATGCATAGACGTTTCTAGGCTAAAGCAGCCAACACAGCGTGTTATCTCATCAACATGTCACCTTCTATTCCACTTGAGAAGAAAATTTTCATTGAGGTATGGTAAAGTTCATCTACTGATTATTCTCACAGTTGAGAGTTTTTGGTTGCACTGCATATGATTATGTTGATAATGAAAATTTAGAGCCTAAAGCTGTTAAGTGCATATTCCTTGGTTATGATTCAGGACTTAAAGCATATAAACTATGGAATCCTGAAACTAAAAAGGTTTTATTGAGTAGGAATATTGTCTTCAATAAATCCGTCATGTATCATGACAGCTTGCCATCAGATCCTTCTCCTGTTGCTATTGGAGAGGAGGGAGTTAGTGTGCATGTGGAGCACCTACAGAAAACTGTTGATAATGATGTTGTGGTTGATGATACTCATGAGGAAAATATTTATGATCATGTTGTTCAACACTCACCTACTATTTTGCAGCAACCACATGAGTGTATTGCTACTAATAGATCGAGGCGTAACATAGTTCTACCTTCTCGTTTAATTGAAGAGTGTAAACTTGCTCATTATGCTTTGAGTTATGCTGAACATGTGGAGCATGATTCTGAACCTGCTACATACAATGAAGCTATTGCATCCGTTGACCACGAGAAATGGATTTCTACTATGGAAGAAGAGAAGCAATCTCTTGAAAAGAATGGCACATGGAATGTTCTGCGCTTGCCTAAACAAAAGAAGGTTGTCCGCTGTAAGTGGATAAGCACTCATGATAATCCTGCTGATATGATGACAAAGCCTGTTTTCGTTGCTAAGTTTGAGTTATGCTTAACCTTAGCTGGTATAACTGTTTAGCCCAAGTGGTTGTCGGCGCCGAAAGTGTTTTCTTTATTTGTTCAGTGAGATGATTGTTGTTGATGCTACAAGAAAGGATTTGTCTCAAGGTGGAGTTTGTTCAAGTATGATCCAAATTCAATTAAGGAGGCTAAATTCTGACGAAGCAGAAAGAGGCCCGTCGCTAGAGGCTTGGGCCGAAGTGGATCGTTGAAGACCTAGGTTTCTACCGTGATATATACCTCTTGTAAGCCACCGGCTAGGACAAATTGTATATGTGAAAATCTCTAGCGTTGTGTAAACACTCCCTATTATAGTGAAGTTTCGCTGGCTGGTGCCTGTGGTTTTTTCCTCTCTTTGTTGAAAAGATTTTTCGACGTTAAAACTATGTCCCTTTGTTGTGATTTCCTTTTTCGTTCTTCATTATTTGCTTTTCATGATTCTAACAGTCGCCGCCATGTCCATGCAAATGAGAGCGTCATCCTAGGTCCACCTACCACCGAGCGCCGCCTGTCGCCGAGCTTTGCTATCGTCGGAATGAACCTCGTCGCCGCAGGCACGCAACCCCGAGCCGGCCACGAAGCACCGTCAAGGGACGCGTTACCCGAAGGCAGATCAGGTCGCGGTCGTCGCCGTCACCAGACTGCAACCATCGCCTCCACTCCACCGTCGATCGAGCTCGGCCGAGATCTCGAGTCACATCATCACCGCCCAGATCTCCCGCTAGAGCGGGGTGTCGCCACGGAAAGAAGGGCCCGCCATCACCGGCAACTGCATGGGCTTTGCCATACAGCATCCGACAACAACGACAGAGGAGGGGAGAGGGTGAGGGATGGCTGACGTCTAGGGTTAGGGGTCCGCTCGGTCGCCCGCGTAGGGGGCGACACGGGATGGGGAGGGGGTTACTAAGGTTTTGGTGAGAGATTGCATAAGATCGAAATCTGCAGGTTCTAGACTAACCATGAAGGTTTTGATAAGTTGTCACCTACACATGTGAGAAATTTTTAGTGAAGGAGTCTACTGCAAACTTTATTGATCAAATCACACTTACTCCATGAGTTAAAAACGGAATAAATAAAACTAGGGATCCTCAAAACTAGGGATGTAAGCGGATAGGATAATTTTCACACCGAATTCGTTTCTAAACCCGTTTTAGAGACTCCATATTCGATTTGAGTGAATCCGACGGATAAGGATATCCGGATCCGAACTTGACACCCCAAAACGATATACAATATGGTATGCGTATTAGCACCCGGATATCCATATCCAAAAATTATTTAGAATATCCAAATGATTTACACCGAATAATCCGATTTTTCATCCGAAACATCAGAGTTAATAAAATATGAATAATAGTTAGTGAGTTGGTGAGTTCATTCGTTAAACCTCTACACACTTACATAGTCATTTTATCGAATAGAAAGTCTAAACTTGTTAGGATATTGAGTTACTTAAGCATGCGTGAGTGCTATTTTAGCTCTTGTGTATGTTATTTCATACACATCGACTTATTTGTTCATATGGTCAAGTTATATTTACTCATTCAATCATGTTACAATTTTTGAATCCATTAGTATTTTGTTAAGCTTGTTTTATCAATCAATTTTTGTTGTCAATCTACTTATGCATGTGTCGATCCGATTACTTCTTTTTCCGTCCCGGATCCGCTCCGTTTCTGTTCTGAATCCGCGGTGTAATATATCCGTATTCGAATCGGTAACCGGTCATTATCCGATCTGGTCCGAATCCGCGAGAAAATATGGAATAGGATATGGTAGAGAGAAAATCCAATCCGATCCGATCCGCTTACATCCCTACTCAATCTTTTGCTAGACCAAGAGCATCGAGAAACACAATTTGCTTCCCTAGGACAAAAGACAAACTCGACTTTTACAAAAGTTATACGCCCCCGTCCTTGGACGTCGAATTTTTTGTAAATTCGCTTGTATTTAAACATATTTTACTGCATAGATATATGTGGATTTTAATAAATCAGAGACATCATGACAAATGGAGTAGATTGAATGTATATATATTCAAAGCTATTAACAAGTTCAGTACTATCTTATTGGAGACGCAAGCAGAGGAGGCAAACCCTAACTGTGTGTTTTTCGGAGGAAGCCCTCGCAGGAAAACCCCTAACGAATGGCCAAGTCCCCGCCTCACACATTTTGGATCGATTACAGTAGCTCATGATACATGAGCGATCTAAACCGACTAACTATTGACATATCTATCAAAAATATCCGAAATGATGAGTCGGAGTGTCGCGCCCTTTCATCGCGTATCGTCGGAAGGATTGACTCTGATGGGCCAGCCAAAGTTTTTTCTGGTTTCTCTTTCTTCTTTCTCCTTTTTCTTTTCTATTTTTTTCTTTCTTATTTTTCTTTCCATTTATTTTTCGTGTTTTATTTTTTCCTTTTTTCTATTGAATTTTTTTGGATTTTGAAAAATAATATTCAGATTTTGAATCCGGTGAATTTTTTGTAACCATGTGAACATTTATTTTGAATCCACCGACATTTTTTGAACCTGTGGATGTTTTCTTTTAAATCCGGTAAAAACTTTTTGGAGCCTACGTGAAGATGTTTTTGAACCCAGAAATGTACTGAACTTTCCATGACCATGGACAAATTTATAAAAACATGAAAACAGAAAAATAAAAGAAAAACATAAAACTTAAAATAAAAAGAGAAAATAATAAATGAAAAAATAAAGAAAGGAAGCAGAAAACATAAAATAAAACGTAAAAACAGAAGGACAGAAAGAAAATTTCAATTAAATGGGCCGGCCCATTAGCGGACGCTTCAGGCGGCGGGAGGGAATTGCGCCGCAGTTGGCGGTGTACAGAAGCGCCAGAGTCCATGGGGTGCTGGTCACATGTGGCAAATTATATCTCTTGGGCCTTTGGCTTCCGGCGTCGCCGCCGACCACAAATCCTATCCAAACACCGTCGCACGCAGAAACGTGAAAAGCCTCTGGCGTAAGATGGCATGAGATTGCACTTCCCGTACATCCATCCACAAGACAAGTGTAGAAGCCCATGGAAGCAGGTCAGCAACGGCGTCGCCGCTAGGGAGGCACGTGTCCGCTTCACGCATGCGTCACCGAGACCTGTCTCGGAACACGAGGCACACGCGTCCGTCCCCCAGACGTACGTGGCACCCTCGCATTACTCTCGCGGGAGTATATACACACTTCCACGAACGCTAGCTCAGTCACTCACTTGTGTACTGCAGCACACTACGAACACTGCAGCGCTAGCACGAGCTAACAGTTTCTACTACAGTAAGTTGAACCACAGCGACCATGTCGTCCAGGCAGGCCGACCAGCGGGAGGCGCGTGCCGAGGCCGACGCGCGCCGCGCGGCCGAGGAGATCGCTCGCTCGCGGGACGAGTGCGTGATGCAGGCGGAGATGGACGCCCGCCACGCGGCGGACGAGATTGCGCGCGCCCGCGCGGACCGGGAGCACGGCGGTGCCGGCTACACCGACCAGCCTCAGAGCGGCGGTGGCATCTTGGGGTCCCTTGCGAGCGCGGTGGGCCGCACGTTCGGTGCCGCCAAGGACACCACGGCCGAGAAGACCTACCAGGCGGCGGACAAGACCAAGGAGACCAAGGACAGCCTGGCGCAGAAGACTGGCGAGACGGCGGAGGCGACCAAGAACAAGCTGGGCGAGTACAAGGACTACACCGCCGAGAAGGCGACTGAGGCCAAGGACACCGTGGCGCAGAAGACGAGCGAGACCGCTGAGGCGACCAGGAACAAGCTGGGGGAGTACAAGGACGCCTTGGCCGGGAAGACGCAGGAGGCCAAGGACACCACCGCCCAGAAGGCTCGGGAGATGAAGGACGCCACCGCCCAGAAGGCGAGGCAGACCAAGGATGCAACCAAGGAGACCGCCCAAGAGGCCAAGGAGAGGACCATGGCGACCACGCAGACCGCAGCAGACAAGGCAAGGGAGACGGCCGGCACCCACGATGTCGATAGGTACGCCACTCGATCTTGAACTCATTATCTTAGGACACGCATTCAGTTCAAGATTTTTATCTTTACATAGCATGCATTTTTTGTGTGGATGCGTACGCAGGGGTCAGCAAGGAACCGGTCTGTTCGGCGCGCTGGGCAACATGACGGGGGCGATCAAGGAAAAGCTGACGCTGAGCTCGGGCACTCAGCCGCACGAGGGTGCGGGGTACGCTGTCCGGCTGGGCAGCGAGGACGAGCGCGCGGTGAAGGAGCGCGCGGCGGAGAAGGCGGCCTCGGTGTACTTCGAGGAGAAGGACCGGCTGGCCAAGGAGCGCGCGGCGGAGCGGGTGGACAAGTGCGTCGAGAAGTGTGTGGAGGGGTGCGCCGGCTCGTCCTGCGCTCACCGCAAGGGCAAGATGTGAGCGGCGGGTCTACGACGTGTCCGCGACCCGCAGGCGCGTCCTGGTGCGACGTAGACACGTATCCATCGTGCTCTCCTGCCATGCATATGCCGCCATCCCATGGACAAGCAGCTGCAGCAAAATAAACACTACTAGTAGTGGTAGCGCAGTAGAGCCTTTTATTTCCCAACTTCCTTTTATTTTCCAACTTAACTTTGTATCTTCCCTTCTGCCGCACGACCGTGTACCGTGTACGTGCCTCTCGTAAATGCTAATGCTCTACTGCTACTTTGCTTTAGAAATCTTTGGTGCATCGTGCTGTGTACACCGAGTCTGGTGTCCGTATATATATCTTGCTTTGCTTGACCTTTGTGGCGGTATGCGTGCGTCGAGGCGACACGAGCCATATGCGAGCGCAATTCTAGCTCTGAGGCTCGTACTCGGCTGTTCGTGCTTGTCAAGCTCCACACTGCTGGAACTACTTTGTCCAGCCCGATCTTCACCGGCGGAGGCCGTTGATCCCTTATGTCCCGCCGCCTAAGAGCATATTAGAGCATGACTAGCAGAGCCCTTAAACGGCTGACCCGTCGACCCGTAAAACGCGAGTACAGCTCCCAGTCAAGGAGGAGGAGATAGCGGCCGCGGTGGAGATGGCCAACCGGCTGGAGGAGTCCCATCTTTGAGGACGCCGGCGCAGATCCGCGTCCATTTGAAAATCCCCGGGAAGATCGAACCGCGTTCATACATACAATACATAGCAAAATTACACTAAAAACGAAAATAGAAAAATTACACTAAAAACGAAAATAGAAGATCCTCGGGAAGATCGAACTCAGCACGTGCACGTTTGTTGTTCATCGTTCATACAATACATAGCAAAATTACACTAAAAACAAAAATAGAAGGGAAGAGCTCGTTGTTCGATCGTTCATACAGTACATAGCAAAATTGTTGTTCATCGTTCATACAATACATAGCAAAATTACACTAAAAACAAAAATACAAGGGGAGAGCTCGCTGGCCTCCTAGCGAACCGACTACGGCCTAGTCGTCGACGATGTCCAGCTCCATGGCGTAGGGTCTGTCTACCTCAGCACCATGGCGTAGGGTCTGTCTGCCTCAGCACGTGCACGTTTGTTGTTCATCATACAATACTTAGTAAAATTACACTAAAAACAAAAATAGAAGGGGAGAGCTCGCTGGAGGAGCCCGCCTCGTCCTCTTTAGCGACTCGCTACCGGCTACGGCCAAGTCACCGAGGACGATGATGTCTAGCTCCATGGCGCAGGGTCTGTCTGCCTTCTCCGCGATGGACTCCTCCTGCCGCTTGGCCGTCTCCACTGCGGCCACGGCCGCCGCTATCTCCTCCTCGCGGCGCCTCTTCTCTTCGGTGTTGGCTGCGGAGGCGCCGAGCGCCTTGCGGAGCTCCTCCACCTCCTCGTCATCGTTGTGGCACCAACGCGAGGATGAGGACAAGGCCGAAGCAGAGTAGGAGCTCGTGGCACCGAACTCGTGTGGCGGACTGGTAGCTCGCGGAGTAGGATCTTGCGGCGCCGGCTGTAACACCCTCGGGATCAGGGTTAATCAAATACAGACCTTAGCCTGACATAAGCTTAACCTAGACCTCGAGGATATCCAGTGAGAAATCGGTAATACAACAGTAACGCTACGACACAAAAATTATTACAGCAAGCTCATAATTGAGCGAAGAACCAAAATATTACAAGCAGAGGTCACTGACCACAAACATTAAACAACGGAAGGCAAATTATGCTATTAAGTATAGCAAACTTAACAAATGATCTAAGAGGTCTAAAGCATAACGATGACTGTCCTAGCCCATAGATTCCAGGCTGCCGGCCGGGAACCCCAAGCTACTCGTCGGTGTCGAGGTCGTACCAAACTTGTCTTCTGGGGACCACTTATTCTGCTACAAAAATATCAACAAAGCAATGGTAAGTACAGGGTTTACTCCGCAAGACTTATGGCTGGTGGAGTTATTTTGCATTAAGCCATCTTTGTTTATAAAACAAGAGGGAGAAGAAGCTCGTCTACTCAGAATATTTTAAAAGGGGATAAGAGAGCGACATCTTTGAAGAATTGATCATCATCTTGATATCCACCAAAGTAATCCTCATCTCACAACTAGGATCACCCCCTCGTACCCAAGAGGAAGCATCCTTAAGCACACGTTGGTCTGCCAAGTTCTACGATTAGGTTAAAGTTCTCTATGATCTTCATGTCCATTTCCAAGTCATACATAACCGTGGACACTACTTTTCGAAAATATTAATACCCTGCAGGGGTGTACAACTTTACCTATACGTACCAACCGACTCTTAATGCCAAGCTATTAGCCCTCTTTCTTGGAAGGCTGGAAGAGGGTGGTTGGACACGACCTTTACCTTACTTCCGGCGAGACCATGAGTCACGCCCTAAGGATGGTTCCGCCGTAACGGGTCAAATCCCGAAGTCGGTCCGTAGAGATGTGGGCGAGGTTAGTTTACCCAGAGGAACCGCCTCCCCAACCTCGGCCATGCTTACCTACCTGTATGAATGCACCTCCTTGACCGCCTTCGAGAACAACCAAAATGCATATGTCAAATAGAACGCCCGAACTATGTGATTCATGGAATCTACTAGGCAAGTTAGTTACTCGTGAGGTTTTCCAGACCCTGTGTGGTTGTACGCTCGTCTTGGTTCAAGAGGCTAGAACTCGGGTCCTAGTGGTGGCGAGCATGGGACTGCAAAAACCACATCCCACCGTGGCTTCCCATACAAGCCTTAGCATATTTAACCTTTACCACTGATCCTACCTCATCAGTACATCTCGTTCTCCTATCATACTAGATTCTCTGCTTCTGATACATCATCTGGATGAACCAGAACTGATAGCTATGCATGGCTAAGCAAGACACAGATAGTAGCTCTAGAAGTGCACACAAGCCAAACCTAGTTATGCTAGGAGCAGTGGATCAGGTAATATAAGCTCAAGGGAGTAATGCAACAGATAGGATACTCTATCTAGCGATAAAAGACCACAGTAGAATCGTATGCAACATGGCAAGAATGAAATACTTTTGAAATCATAGGATTTTATAATGGTGGGGCTTTGCTTGCCTTTGCCTATTGATAACCAGAAAGCAAATCTTCGAATATCTTGTACTTGACTTGATTATAGTTTATCAAGTATTGTCCGTCGGTCTTCTATGGTGATGATCTCGGCCTTTGATCTCGATCTCGATATCGTATTCTACCAGAAAGAACCAAACACTAGAAAGAAAGGGGAAACAACAAGCAACACATGGCATCGATGCAATACTCAAGCAAGGATGATGATATGACAAGTTAAATAGATCTTAAATGGAACCCTAGGGCATGCTTGATCATTTTAAACAGGGTCCAAAGGGTACAAACCCTAGGACAGGGGAACCCCGGAACACCTGTGAGGGGTTGATTTAATTCTCTAATTAAACTTGTCATTTAAGTTGCTTAACAATGCATGATTATAGTTTAAACAGATAGATCTCATTTTTCTGAACATTTTGATATATTATACGCATTTTTATGACTTATAAATAATTAGATATTGAATTTATAACATTATATCAATTTCTAAAATTATTAAAAAAATTATTAAACTTTATTGCGTTAGCACAGGTGAAGGCTGACGTCACTGTGGGGCTAGGGACTTTTCTCACTGGGGATGTGTCTAGCCCCAGAAGCCCCAGAGACTGCCTTCTGGGGCCAGGGCCAGGTCAACTGCCACATCAGCGCCATGTGGGCTCGCCGGAGGACGCGTCGGCCGGTGGTGGTTGGCGGCGCTAGGGGGCATGCGGGAAGGCGCGGAGAGGCGGGTTAGACGCAGCTCAACGCACGCAACCTAACTATAGTGGTGCCACTGGCTAAAGGTCATAGGAGGCGCGTCTACGGCGAGCGTCGGCACGGCAGCGAACCAGAGACGGAGAAGGACGATGGGGTGGCTCATTAGAACCAGTAGCTCACCAGGAAGGCGACTGTGTCGACGACGAGCTCGGGGGAGGCCAGGAGCAGCGGCAATAGCGACGACGGCACTCAGACGGAATCGGGAAAGACGACGACGTTGCTCTCGATTGAGGCCGTACGGGGGTGATTCCTTCGAGGAGAAGCACCCGCGCGATAAGGCTGAGCTTCCAGACATCACAACGGTGCTCGGGGCGGCTTGCAACAGCAGCGACGGACGGGTTCTGCGGCGGCTAGGGTTTCGGCCTCGCGGGGAGAATGAGAGAGAGGCGCTGGGGAGAGGTGAGAGGACGAGGGGAAGAGGAACACGACGCGAGGAGGGTCTTATCCTCCTCCAGAGCGCGACGAACGGTGGAATGCAGGCGTTGGGATCGACGGCGCCAGCGACGACAGGCAGTAGCTTGTGCTGGGAGGAAGACGACGAAAACAGAGGCGAAGCGGTATTGGGCCGGATGGGCCGCGGGTTGCTGCGCTGCGCGGTTGGTAGCACGGAAGGGAGCTGGGCCAGCCTGGGCTGGCATCTGGCTTGTTTTTTTATTTCTGAAAACATTTTCCATTAGTTTTTCTCTAGTTTCTCTTTTGTATTTAATTTCAAATCTGTTTTAGCTCATTCCAAAAATACTAGAACATTTGTAAATATTAAAAACATTATGGGGCGCTCTCAGTCCATTTGGGCTTCATGCATTTTGATAATTTTCAAAATACAAAAACCATTTGGAAGGCTTTTAAAGAGAGGAAAGGATTAGGGTTTTATTTTATTTTATTTGCATGCATTTTAAGGGATGATGCTCATGGGTGCACAATCAAAGCCCTAATTAATATTAACTAAAACTGGGGCGTTACAGCTCTATCCCCCTTACAAGAATCTCGACTCAAGATTCCATAGGTAGGAAGAAGAAAGAGAAACCCTATCACTTCTAAGGATAAGAGGGAAACACACTAACAACACACGGAGTATCTGAAAGAACATTTCATGGTTCCCTGTGTTTTAAGTGTTAGATAACAATACCGTGGAGTTTTTCTCATGTGTGCTAAGTGTGCAGAAAATGATTTTGTGTTTGGGGGGCCAGATTATCCGCCCCCATCAAGGGCCGGATAATCCGGCCTAACTCATTTGCCAATGGCAGCCAAGGCACGACGCTCTGAGTGGGTTCGGATTTTCTCCCGGAAAATCCGAACAGGGGCAGTTTTTCCTCCCCTGGCCGGATAATCTGGCCCTCGCATGCAGCCGGATAATCCGGCCCCCAGAAGATGATCAAAGGTAGCCAAGGCGCGACGCTCTGAGTAGGTTCGGATTTTCTCCCGGAAAATCCGAACGGGGGCGTTTTTTCCTTCCTTGGCCGGATAATCCGGCCCTCGCATGGGACCGGATAATCCGGCCCCCAGGAGACGATCAAGGGCAGGATCGACGCGTCGCTCTGAGTGGGGGCAGATTATTTGCTGGATAATCCGAGTCTGGGGCGGAGTTTTCCCCAGGCCGGATAATCCAGCCCTCACTTGGGACGGACAATCCGGCCCCAAATGGCTCCAACGGCTCAGTGGGTGCAGGGGGTATAAAAGCCCCTTCACCCCCTCCATTCAGAACTCTTGATTCATTCGAAAAGTGTTTGACCCATTGCAAGAGCTTTCTCTCTAGATCTCCCAATTCAACCACTCAAAGGCTCCGATCTTTGGTGGAATTGAAGGAGGAGACAATCTACATCGTCATCACGAATCAAGCGCACCAACTCCTCTCCATTCACTTGGAGAAATCCCCGATCTAGTATTCTCATTAATATCTAGATTTTGTGTTTTGTTTTGATAACTTGTTCTTGTGGCAGCTTGTTGTCATTACGGGAGCCTCCAATTTGGTTGTGAAGTTGTGCCCCGCTAGTTGTGTAAAGGCGCCGGTTCCCGCCTCGAAGGGTTCCTATAGTGGAAAGGTGGATCAGGCCTTTGGTGACGGGATCCATCGGAGGACAGGGTGAGGCCCATTGTGGCGTGGTGGTCTTAGTACCGCCCACCCTTCCAACGCAGATGTACTTCCCTTAACAAGGAAGGAACTGCGGTAAAACAAATCCTGTGTCTCCGCATGCTCCACTATGGTTTACTCGTTCCTCTATCTCACTCGCCTCTACTCGCTAGTAGCTAGGTTTGCATATAGGGAAATTCTTCTTAATAGCCTATCTAGAGAATTTACCTTTTGTGTCAAGCCTAAAATTGAAAAAGCTTTAAAATTTTAAGTAGCACCTATTCACCCCCCTCTAGGTGCCCATACGATCCATTTCAATTGGTATCAGAGCCCCGGCTCTTCATTCGGGCTTAATCGCCTAAGAGAAGTATGGTACCAAGAGAATGGGAATGAGGCTGTGGACAAGGTCACAATGGATGATCTCAAGACGTTGGAAACAACCTTGTTGAAATCCTTTGAGACAAGATGGAGGAGATGCAACAAATGATTGCTCGCCTCACATCATCCGCATCCCCATCTCCATCCTCCTCGGAGGCTGCCACTCCGTCATCCAAGGATAAGGCTAACACCGGATCCAAGGAAGATAAAGTGGTAGGTGAAAAACATAATGGTTCCGCCTCCAAGAAGAGAAGTGGTAAGGAGGACTATAGTGAGGTTCATCACCTATATTCCCCCGATCCACCTATCCCTCATCCTCATATAAACAATAGGGGTGATCCACCCAAGCTCACTGCATCTTCATTTAATCAATGGTAATTCTTAATGATGTCTCATGTTTGTAGCTCTTCAATTGAACTTTGGAGGATCATCAAAGAGGGTCTTCATATTGGAGATCACACCAACTTGACAAGAAGAGAAGTGTTGGATAGTCAATTTAATGCAACAGCTCCCACATGATACAGCTCGGAGTGGGTCCCAAGGACATGCCCCACATTGAGCATCTCAACACCGCTAAAGAAGCTTGGGATGCCCTCACCGATCTCTTTATTGGAAATGAAAGTATGAGAAGGAATAGGTATGATGCCCTTAGCAATGAAGTTGAAGGATTCTACATTTTGGATGGTGAAAACCATGAAGATATGTATAGAGGACTCAAGGGCATTGGAACAATATTTATAAAGCATGGAGCCACTCACATTGATGATGTTTGGATAAAAAGGAAATATGTGAGTGCTCTAATGCCTTTTGAGCCAACGGACTTGAAGATCTTGCAGGGTAGACACAACTACCATCAAATCACCTCCAATGAAGTCATGCACGAAATGGCATCATTCAAGGCTGCAGCTAAGAATGCGGAAGATGCTCGTGCCCGAGCCATTGGAATGCAAAAAGGGGTCAATGTTGCTCTGAAGGCAAATGTTGTTGAGCAAGATGAGGATGAAAGAGGTTTTGAGAGTGTCTCGATGGGATGCCCCGAGGAAGTCAAGCATGCTCATGGTGAGTACATGGCATTCTATGCAAGGAACTTTTGGAAGGATCCAGCCAAGGCCAAGTCGGAACTAGAGCGCAAGAATGGTTCAAGTGGAAGAAGGGAGAATGGCCCAAAACTGAGAACATGCTACAATTGTGGAGATAGGCTACACTTTGTGGCTGAGTGTCCATATCAAAATAGAGAAGACAATGGTGGTAGGCTCATCCTTAAAGAAACATCCAAGGCACCTCAAAAGAAGCCATTTATCAAAAAGAATGGCCCTTACAAGAAACAACCCAAGATTGTCTTGGTGGCACAAGAAGGATATTCCTCTGCAAGTGAAGATGAAGAGGATGAAGATAGTACTCATGAGGTGGCTGCTATAGCCACTACATCTAGTCCATCATCACTCTTCGACTCTCCAAATGAAAACGTCATCAACAACAATGTCACCTGCCTTATGGCAAGAGGGTCCAAGGTATCATCTTCTATTTCGTCATTTCCTAAGACTAACATAAATATGGTCATGGATGATCATACTAGTCTCAAGGTAAAAGGAGAAGTTATTGCTTTGGACAATTTTTCACTAACTTGCAAGGTGAGCACAAACTTCATTTTGATGCTCTTATGAGTCAACTTTCCCAATCCGAAGATCTCCTCGAAGAAAAGGGCAGAATTGAAAGAGAAGATGCCTTGGAGATAGCCTCCTTGAAGAATGCCCTAGAAGAAGAAGAGGAAGCTCGAGTATCCTTGGAAGAGAGACTCAAATCAATTGAGGATTCTCATGAAGAAGTTGTGGCTCAACTCATCAAAGAACATGACAATGCTCTTGCCAAGGTAAAGAAACTAAAGAAGGAAAATATTGAATTTGGGGTTGCTCATGCTAGACTCTCGGAGAAGTTTGAGAAACTTGACATTGCTCACATGGCACTGAAGAGTGAACACTCTACTCTAGATGAGTCTCGTGACCAGCTCCAAACTCAATTGGAGAAGTATGATATGCCCAGCACCTCCACACCATCTTGTGGACAAGAAGAACTTGCAAAGGGATCTCAACACAAAGGTAAAGAAGTTCTAGATGAGATACTTAGCAAGCAAAGGACAAACAATGGAAAATAGGGTCTTGGGTATATTCCCAAGACAAAGAACAAGAAGAAAAAGAAGAAGAAGAAGAAGAAGAGCAAGACTGCTCAACCAAAGACTAGCACCACCACCAATGACAAGTCTAATTATGATGGTTTTGCAGGGGCTAACAATCCTAACTTTGAGTTATATTGTGATTATTATGGTGATGTTTATGCTAGTTATGTAGGTCCTTATGGTTGTTACATTACTTGGTCTATTTGGGTCCCCAAGACCCTTGTCACTAACATGAGAGGACCCATTGAAAAATGGGTACCTAAAACCAAGAAGTAACTTTCTTGTAGGGCTATGCTTCCGGTGGGTCTAAATGGGTACTCAATAGTGGGTGCACGAGTCACATGATTGGAAGCAAGGCGATCATCAGAGATATGCGGCCAAATCATGATCATATAATCGTCTCCTATGGTGACAAGTCAAAATCTGAGGTATTGGGTCTCGGCAAAGTTGTGGTTGCTCACGATATCTCTCTCGTGGACGTCATGCTTGTTGAGACCCTCGGTTACAATTCACTTTCAGTTCGCGCCCTTGGTAAGATTGGCTTTGCAGTTTTTATTGATGCTGATTTGGTGGTACTCTTGTGGAGCAAGTCTCTAAAAGTCGCTTTCGTGGGATATGTCGAAAATGACCTGTACGTGGTGGACTTTTCGGGGAAAACCACTACAGGCCCGATGTGTCTTTTCGGAAAGGCTGACGCGGGTTGGTTTTGGCATCACCGACTAGCCCACGTCAATATGAGAACTTTGCAAAGTCTCCACAAGGGTGGCCACATCCTTGGACTAGAAGAAAATGTTTCCTTTGCCAAAGATCGTGCTTGCAGGGCTTGTGTTGAAGGGAAAATGCATGACTCTCCTCATCGAAGGAAGACTATTATTTCGTCAAAAAGGATCTTGGAGCTCCTTCATCTGGACCTCTTTGGCCCTCCATCACATGGAAGCCTCGGTGGGAAGAAGTACTGCCTTGTGATTGTTGATGATTACTCAAGATACACTTGGGTGTATTTCTTTAAGTTGAAGAGCGAGACTCAACAAATTGTCATCGACTTCGCCAACAAGGTTCAACGTCAACACAATGTCCCCATTTTGGCAATAAGAAGTGATAACGGCTCCGAGTTCAAGAACTACACCTTAAATGAATTCCTAAGTGAAGAGAAGATAAGACATCAATATTCCGCTGCGTACACCCCTCAACAAAATGGTGTTGCCGAGAGGAAGAACCGGACCCTAATGGATATGGCAAGGTCTATGCTAGCCGAATTCAAGTCTCCATATAACTTCTGGGCTGAAGCAATTTCTACCGCTTATCATTCATCCAACTGGCTATACCTCCGTAAAATCTAGGACAAGACTCTGTATGAAATACTTACCAGTAACAAGCCAAACATTTCATACTTCCAGGTATTTGGTTGTAAGTGTTTCTTTCTCATCAAAGGAGTTCATTTATCTAAATTTGAGTCTAAGGCTTTAGAAGGCATTTTTGTGGGTTATGGTGCCGAATACCACACTTATAGTCTACAATAAGCTCTCCGGAACTATTGTAGAATCTTGTAGTGTGGTGTTCGAGGAAAATGATGGCTCCCGTGCGGGGCAAGTTGATGTTTGTGATGCAGATGTTGAAATACCCCAAGATGCCATAAGAAGAATGGGCGTGGGATTTTTCTGCCCCATTGAGGAACTCCTTGTGGTGGATCGGGAAGGACAATGATCTACTCATGTAGAGCCCTCACCTACACAGATTCAACATGCTCCAACCACAGGAGAAACTTCTACACCAACTCCACCAAATGCTGAAGGTCAACATGCTCCTGAATACTCCAGGCCAGATTATCTGATCGACACCGGATTATCCGGCCATCACTCCACTGACGACCATATTGATCATCATACCAAAGAAACAGGTGCAAGTCCCAGGCCGGATTTTCCGGCTGACCCCAGATTATCCGACCACTTGCCAGTTCGAGCAAGTTCGAGTCAACCTAGTGAAGATGCTTCAGGATCTCCTAGGCCTGATTATCCGGCCCCACCCTCTGCCGGATTATGCGGCCCTAAAAATCCTGCAGTGCAGCAGCCTCCTGTTACGGTTGTTGATCCACATCAAGGGCAAGGTTCATCATCTCCGACTCCTGCTAATCAAGTTACAGATCAAGGCCAAGCCAATGATTCTAATGAAGAATCAAATGATGAAGTTATTCCCCCAATAGACAACAAGCTTATTGAACTTCGTCGCAAAGCTTGTGCCGATAGGAACCTTGAGTTAAGGGGTCACACTCTTGACAAAGTTGTAGGTGATCTTCGACGAAGGGTTTCCACAAGAAGGGAGTTGGCAAGTTTCGGTGAGCATCAAGCTCACATCTCAATGGTGGAACCCAAGAAAGTGTTTGAAGCTCTTGAAGATCCGGACTGGGTTGTTGCTATGCATGAGGAGTTGAATAACTTTGAATGCAACAAAGTTTGGAAATTAGTAGACAAGCCCAAGGATTGCCGCAATGTTATCGGCACTAAATGGATATTTAAAAACAAGCAAGATGAGAATGGCATTGTTGTGAGGAACAAGGCGAGACTCGTGGCACAAGGTTATTCCCAAGTTGAGGGCATTGACTTTGGTGATACCTATGCTCCTGTGACTCGTCTTGAGTCCATCTGTATCCTTCTTGCTTATGCTGCTCATAATAATTTTAAATTGCAGCAAATGGACGTTAAGAGTGCTTTTGTTAATGGTCCTCTACATGAGTTGGTATATGTAAAGCAACCCCGGGATTTGAGGATCCTAACTTCCCAAACCATGTCTACAAACTCGATAAGGCACTCTATGGCCTTAAACAAGCCCCACGTGCGTGGTATGAGCACCTTAAAGAGCTTTTGCTAGACCGTGGGTTAGAAGTTGGGCAAATCGATCCCACCCTTTTTACTAAGAAGGTTAAGGGGGAGATCTTTGTATGCCAACTATATGTAGACGACATCACCTTTGGCTCTACTAATAAAGCTTTTAATGAAGATTTTTCAAAGCTTATGACTGACAGGTTTGAGATGTCTATGATGGGGGAGTTATGGTTCTTTCTTGGATTCGAGATCAAGCAACTTAGAGAAGGAACCTTCATTAATCAAGCAAAATACATCCAAGACATGCTCAAGAGATTCAAGATGATGATTCTTAATGGCGTCGCCACTCCGATGCAAACAAAATGTCACCTTGAACTTAATCCCCATGGAAAAGATGTGGACCAAAAGGTATACTGGTCCATGATTGGCTCTCTTCTTTACCTCTACGCATCTAGACCCGATATTGTGTTGAGTGCGGGGGTGTGTGAAAGGTATCAAGCAGCTCCTAAAGAAAGCCACTTAGTGGCGGTCAAGAGGATCTTCCGATATTTGGTTCATTCCCCTAAATTTGGTTTATGGTATCCCAAGGGCTCCAATTTCTCTCTATGTGGTTACATTGATTTAGATTGGGCTGGTGATAAGGATGATCGGAAATCAACTTCTGGAGCTTGTCAGTTCTTGGGAAGGTCTCTAGTTTGTTGGTCTTCTAAAAAGCAGAATTGTATATCTCTCTCCACCGCCGAAGCTGAATATGTTTCTGCTGCTAGTGCATGCACTCCGTTATTATGGATGAGGCAAACTTTAAAGGAATACCGTGTCAATTGTGACAAAGTGCCTCTTTTATGCGATAATGAAAGTGCAATCAAAATTGCGTACAATTCGGTACATCACACAAGGACGAAGCATATTGAGATTCGGAATCATTTTATTCGGGACCATGTTGCTCGAGGCGATGTTGACCTATCTTTTGTGAGGACGAAGAACCAACTTGCTGATATTTTCACGAAGCCACTTGACGAAGCAAGGTTTTTTTTACTTGAGGAATGAGATGAATATCATTGATTCAAGGAGCTTGTCTTGATTACCCATGCACTCACTCGTACATCTTAGTCTTATTTGGTCCAGATGTGGGCATGGACATAGGGGGAGTGTGGTCCTAATTGATTGGGCTAACCCTCCCCCCGTAATGCCAAAAACGAGTCCAAATCGTTCCTCTTAATATCATTTTGTGATATGTGAGCTTATTGATGAGTATTGGTCATGAACCCAAGATATATCTTCGTGGTGTCATACCATACAGTCCAACAAGGTGGCTTCGGCCACCGCCCTCTTCCATGAGAAGAGCTGAGTTTATTTGGATCTTTTTGGTTGTTTTTTCTCATGTTATGTTCTTATGGGAATCACATTTAATTTTGGCCTTTGGTTGATTTGATTCTTGCAATTTTGAGTGTGTAGTACCATCTCAGTTTGGTTCTCTGAATCCTAAGCCTCTCCCTATCCCTAAGCCATCTATTCTTGCACACAAGTCTCTTATACACCTTGCGGGGGTGTTGTTTGGGGACGCGCGTGCTTGAA
This sequence comes from Avena eriantha, assembly GCA_910589775.1. Lineage (NCBI taxonomy): Eukaryota > Viridiplantae > Streptophyta > Magnoliopsida > Poales > Poaceae > Avena > Avena eriantha. The sequence continues at coordinate 561,870,815 of OU342743.1, forward strand.
TCTGTGTATAACAGAAATTCAGAATTTAGGCTAGATAATCTGGCCCTAGTATAGGCCGGATAATCCGGCCCTGGCAGATTCAGTCTTTAAAGGCTGGGGTCGGGGGGAAGGGCTCATAACGAGCAACACTTCTCCCCTGACCCTCTCCCTCTCCCCAGCCGCCTACCGTCCCCCACCCTTCCCGGAGCCTCTCCAGCCACCGGATTTTCCGGGCCTCCCCAGATCTTCTTCTCCGTGCCTCCGGGTACCTTCTCCTCCGTGTTCTTCCTCCGATGAGTGAGGGTAACTCCCTCTCTCCCCATCTTTGGCTAGATGTGTTACTTGTTGGGTGGAACGTTGTCTAGAAGGATGTTGTTTCACGTAGAAATTGTAGTCTTGCAGTATCTAGGCCCGATCTACTTTTTTTGCACTCAATCTAGGCGATTCTGAAAATTGCTGCCAGGGCCTGATTATCTGCCCCTGGCTAGGCCGGATAATCCGGCCTGATAGACTAAAAGCTGGTTCAGTCTCATATGGATTTGCGCCTTGAGTATGTTTGGACTATGAATTGCTTGCCTACTATTTCTACGTTCTCTCTTGGACTTGTGTGTGTGCTTATCCCCATGCTATCCTTCTTGTTCTCTTCACAGGTGGTTCCAGTTCTCCCAGGACCTACAAGCGCCGTCCTCATGGTAAATACTTTCGGGACGACGGTGAGGGTAACTTAGTGGACGAGTTGAGCTGAGGAGAAGAAAGAATGAGGAGAGGCGCATGGTTGAACAAGCAAAGAGGGATAGGAAGGAGAATATCATTTTGCAGCCCGAAAGTTGGGTCGCCCAGGCAACGTGGTACCCAACTTGATTTTTATCACCGTGATTCGAAAAGTTGGGGCGCCAATTGCTAAGAGGGGTCTTTTGAGTGAATGATGGCCAATCCCAATATTTTCAAATCGTGCTCGTTAAGTCAGGATATTCCGTTACACTAGTTCTTGTTGTGCCCCTCCTTCGCCGGTCACTCTTCTTAGCCACCCTACACGTGTCGTAGGGGAAAATCCATTACTGTACTTTCCTAACTCTCGACACCGAATCTTGCTGCGACGGCGGCGGTCCCATTTCTTCCCTTCCCCGACCCTAAATCTGCCAGCGACGGAGGACCTTTTTTCTCCCTCCCCTGACACTGAATCCGACAGTGGCAGCCCAGCATGTCTTGCAAGGCGAAGGTTGTAGCTACATCACCGGCTGATTAGGGTCCGTTGGGGCCCAAGTCTGGGGCTCAACGCGTAGCAGCGGCGAGGTCTTCAGCCCCGGTTAGCGAGGAGGCCAGCAAGGATTCTACTCCCAAGGTACCTACGAGCAGAGGGTTGAAGAGAAAAGCAAGGCCGGCGGCGGATTGTTCAGCTCCGGTGGGCGGATGCAGCACCCAGATCTCGAAGAAAAAAATCTGGGAGAAGAGCGAGAGGTGAATTTTTCTTATCTGTGCCTTATATCGTAAGTAGATTAGTTACGGTATAATAGAATTGAATGAACTGAAATGTTCCCCTTTTTAATCAAATTAGGCACAACTTTGATACAAGGGACCTATATGAGTTCACAGTTCATGTTCGGCAGTACACTACAAAACTTGATTTTGGTTGTGAGAGGGTTGTGAGAGGGCAAGATGTGCATCTGCTTGTGAATTGCAAAGAGGTTGTGTCTGTTTCGCAGCTGGTAGATATGCTTGCCGCTAGAATTCCCTGGGGTTCTAGACAGAGGACAAAATTGGTGTGGCACAACATGAATGATACCTATCAGCAAATTGAGCACTCCCATGAGCTTCAGATGGTTTGGGAGTATTGTGCAGCTGATCGTAAGGTGAAAGTTGAAGCGATGATTGATGATATGTATGCAGATGCTGGAGATCATGCTGCCAGAGCTTCTGCTCCTAGAGAATACGGACCAATAGATGCTGATCTAGATAAGTTCAGTATACGCATAGAGGTGGATTCATACATGGCAAAACTTGATGAGGGAGTTAATAAGCCAGTTTCGTCATGTACTGTGGAGATCACTGTCGATTCCAAAAACATAACTCTTGATGAAATGAGAGAGATGATCGGTAAGGAAATCAGTATTGGCCCTAAGCAGATAGAAAAAATCCGGTGGTGGCATCATAAGAAGCAGCAATTCATAGATGTTTTGGATACTGAATCTTATGCAGATTATGCGGCGAAAGAAGCGTACCAGGAAGGTGTTCTTCCTTGGTACCATTTCTGATATTGTTGAACTAGTTATAGTGGATGTAGATGCCCTTGTAGTGGCTGAACAGAATGAGGTGGTCGACGTTGATGAGATCTGATGAGAGCTGCTACCCTGGTCTTGTCATATGGACCGCAGGGTTCCCCTTCCTGTATTTGTAATATTGACTATTGTTGCATTTAGAGTGTGTTTCTGTGATTATGTTTGTTGAGAGATTGCGATATAATGTTGTGCGAGCTGTTGAGATTTTCGGACATGTCACTCACTGAAACCATCGTTGTTGTAATAAGACATAAGTACATTGTAGTTGACATGATTATGTTTCTTAAGATGACGTACCATACTTGTTTCTATTATTATGTTTGTTGGGACATTGTAATGTAATGTTTTGTGAAACCATGACTGGACTAGTGATGCATAAATACATTGTAGTTGACATGATTATGTTTCTTGAGATGATGTACTATACTTGTTTCTGTTGTTTTGTTTGTTGAGAGACTATAATGTAATGTTTTGCGAAACCATGACAGGACAAGTGATGTGTAAGTACCTTGCAGTCGACATGATTTTGTTTCTTGAGTTGATGTAATATACTTGTTTCTGTGATTACGTTTGTTGAGAGATTGTAATGTGATGTTTTGTGAAACCATGTTGTGATTATGTTTTTTGAGAGATTGTAATGTAATGTTTTGTGAAACCATGACTGAAGAAGTGATGCATAAGTACCTTGTAGTTGACATGATTTTGTTTCTTTAGATGATGTAATATACTGGTATGTTTTTGTTAGGCAATGAAATTGGGATGGAGGGAGTGCAGGTTTAATATTTGAAATGAGAATGTGTGAAGAGAATCCATATCAGGCAGGAGACAGTAATCTAGGGAAAGGGCATGGTATCCATTAAACTATTATAACATGCCAATTTAGTCATTGTTGCAGCGGTAGAAGGGATGCTCTCTCTCTCTCTCTCTCTCTCTCTCTCTCTCTCGCCGACGCCGACATCAACGCCGACGCCGTCGCCTGCGATGATGCATTTGCCATGCTGTCCTTGAACGGTGAGGACGACCAGTCGAGCAGCGACAGCCTTTTGTTTGACATCGAGTATTCCTTCCATGATGTGAGTTCCTCTATTTTCTCGGGCTAGGGTTAGGCAATGGTAAATCTCTTGATCTGAGCTCCATATGTGCATGCAATTGTGTTCGATTTCAGCTTTGCATTTACCTATAGGTACCACGGACAATCTACGACTCTGAATGGGAGGGCCTAGATCTCGATGGAGAAGTGCCATGTGACCATGGGCTAAAACTGAGGAGATATGTTGCATTCGAAGGCAGTAACACTATGAGAAGGTTTTTTGGCTGTACAAATCATGTTTTTTTACATTATGTGCAACTGTGACATGAAGTAAAATATATCGTGCATGTTCATAACACTATAGTGTGTGTGATTTTAGGTTGGCCCGGTGTGTAAAGAAGTAGAGTAGGTGGATCTTGAGTGGCCAGATGCACTTAAGAAATGTTTGGCATAGTTATGGGAGATGTATGAGTTGGAAAGGTCGGGGAGATTTACTGATGTAAGTGATGCAGCTGAAAAAATTACAAGCTGTCGGTATGAAATAAGGAGATGGAACAAGAAATCAAGAATTTGCAGTTAGAGCTAACTGACGGAATCGATGGGAGCTTGGTTATTGGAATTGCAAAGAAGCTTCAGGATAGTCACAGGTTGCTGATTCATAATGCAGAAAAGGAGAGGGATCAGCTCGGGGAAGACAAGAAGAAGCTAGAGTACTGCATTGCGGATCTGTTGAAGGAACTGAAGAAGGCGCGCGAGGGTGAACAAGGACAAACTATAGAGGATAAAGGAAATTCGAGATGAATAATTTATGTTGTACCAATGCCTGAAACTAGTTAATTGTAAGACTTGTAGTTGCGCTTTCTGAACTAAGCCAAACTCAATCCTCGAGCAAACTAATTTCAGACAGACACACATATCGTGCATAGAGTTAAGTTCACGCTTACAAAATCACCACTGCAGAGGATAAACCAGGCAATTCAGTACTAAATAGACATATGTTGTGTTCAAGCGAGCCTGGCCCGGAGCTGCCTGTTTTCCTCCCTACGATTGGCCAGCTCCTTCAGTACTATGTCGTGCTTCAGCTGTAGGTTCCAGCGCTCCGTCACGGATTGGAGAATTTTGTCCGTAGCCATACGATTTTCCTTCAAGATCCATTTCATGATCTCCGTCTGCTTCCTAGCCGAGTCGCGACCTTCACTGTGTAGCTTCGCCCAGTCGGTGTTTAACTCCTTCAGTTTCTGGCACTTGTCAGAAAGGATCGCGAATTCAACGCGCAGTTGGTCAAAGGCCAGTTTCTGGGAATTCTGCTTCTCCCTTTGATTGCTATCTTGTCATTTAGCCAGGTCGCCAGGTCCTGGTCGATCTTTCGCCTCTTTCCCTGCAACAAAAATACATAGTATGGTTTGTTCAGTTCACCAGGACAAGCTGGTTAGCTTCCATAATTAACTGAATCGACTAGTGGCACTGTCATAATTTCAAGGAAGAAGCAATCTAGGACTAATCAACATTTTATGAATCGACTAGTGGCACTGTCATAATTTCAATTTCAAAGACAAATAAGATTTATCTGCAGTTTAGTGTGCTGTGGGTTTTTCCCAACATCACCAAATAGTAGTGGGAGAGTGGCAAACTCATAATGTAGAAACCCATGTCCAGATACATAATGGAAAGAGAACATGGTGTCCATTCATGAACATGAACACCGACACATGTCTAGATAGATAAGGAGTTGCCCTAGGATTCTTATTGCACCCTATAATGGGAAGCAGACATGGGCATTGCTCCCTGAACCGCAAACATTACAAATGGAGAGGAGGACGAACTGATATTTGTGTCCTCGCTAATGGAAATCAGACTTGGGCATTGCTCCGATACGCCTCCAGACATGCCCTTAGCTCCTCATTCTCTTTCCGAACACCCTCAAGTATGGTGATCCCATTGCTCATGTCCGCCTTCATCTCCTTGACTGCATCCATGCAACGGTTCCTGTCATGGTAGGCTTGGATAGTAGCCTTGGTGTCCTCGACGTGTCCTCTGAGTGCCTCGCTGACTTCGTCCTGTAGGAGAATGCACCTTTCCACGAGATTCTTCTTCTCCTCCATGAGCTCGTTGATTATCTTGATGGTCTGTTCTTGCCTGTTCAAGTTACGGTCGAGCACTTTCTGCAGCCTAACGATGTCACGTGCAAAATCTAGCGAGATCTCCTTCTGTAGAGATAATTGCTTGCGTAGGCTCTCATTAGCTAGGGTGAGGGAGCGTGCAAGCTCATGTTGGTTGGCAATCTTGGAACTGATCGCGGCCACCTTGTCATGGTACTTGGCCTTCGATCGCTGCATCGTTCATGTTAATTGAATTAGGAATTCTACAATTACACTCCAGGTCCCAAGTGAATACTAATACAGATAAAAAAAATCCCCGTTCAATCTATTGGCCGTAGTGTTAAAAAATGGAACTAGAGATCTATTCATGACCATGATAAACTAATCCTAATCACAAAAAATCCATAGTGAATCTATGAACAGCGGTATTAAGGAAATACCAAGAGATCCAGTCATATTCATGAAAACTAATACAACTCGCAAAAGAAGAAGAAAAACCAATGCGGGGTGGACAACATCTAAGAAATCCACATCATAACTCAGAGAAATAATAGCGTGGAGATTTGCTACCTCGCTGAGACATGGAACAGGGCCGAACAGGTCCTGCAACACCTCCGTCGTGGTGGATTCGAGCTCCAAGGCCGGCATGTTGAAAGAACATTTCATGTTTTCCTATGTTTTGCGTGTTAGATAACAATACTATGGTGACTTTTCATGTGCGCTAAGTGTGCAGGAAGTTTTGAGGGGGGCCGGATAATCCGCCCCCCCAAGGGCCAGATAATCCGGCCTACCTCATCACTCAAAGGAAGCCAAGGCACGTCGCTCGGTACCCGGTCAGATTTTCTCCCGGAAAATCTGAACTGGGGCGGTTTTTCCTTCCGAGGCCGGATAATCCGGGTGTCGCACGGGCCGGATAATCTAGCCCCCAGTTTTCGAGCAAAAGGAGCCAAGGCGCGTCGCTCGGTATCCGGTCGGATTTTCTCCCGGAAAATCCGAACTGGGGCGGTTTTTCTTCCCCAGGCCGGATAATCCAGCCCTCTCATAGGACCAGATAATCCGGCCCCCAGAAGTTGATCAAGGGCAATCTCGGCGCGACGCTCTGAGAGGGGGCGGATTTTCCGCCGGATATTCCGAGTCTGGGGCGGTGTTTTCCCCAGACCGGATAATCCGACCCTCACTTGGGCCGGATAATCCGGCCCCCAAAGGTTGCAACGGCTGGTTTCTGAAGGGGGTATAAATACCCCTTCTTCCCCAATGTTCAGAACTCTTGATTCATTCAAAATTGACCAGACATTGTGCAAGAGCTCTCATTCTCGATCTCCCACTTCAACCACCCGAAGGTCTTGATCTTTGGGGGAATTGAAGGAGGAGAAGTTCATCATCATCAAGAATCAAGCGCTTCAACTCCTCTCCATTCACTTGGAGAAATCCCTGATCTAGTATTCTTGTCAATACCTAGATCATGTTTATTGTGTTTGATAAGTTTGTTCTTGTGGCAGCTTGTTGTCATTCCGGGAGCCTCCAAGTTGTTGTGGAGTTGTTGCCCCGCTAGTTGTGTAAAGGCGCCGGTGCCCGCCTCGAAGGGTACCTATAGTGGAAGGTGGATCAGGCCTTTTGTGGCGAGATCCATCAGAGAACAGGGTGAGGCCTTTTGTGGCGTGGTGGTCTTAGTACCGCCCATCCCTCCAACGCAGACGTACTTCCCTTAACAAGGAAGGAACTGCGGTCAAACAAATCCTATGTCTCCGCGTGCTTCACTTCGGTTTACCCGTTCCTCTTTCACTCGCTCTTTACTCGCTAGTAGATAGGGTTGCATATAGGGAAATTCCACCTAATAGTTTATCTAGTGAATTTACCCTTTGTGCTAAGCCTAAAATTGAAAAAGAATTAAAAATTGGTGTAGCACCTATTCACCCCCCTCTAGGTGCCCATACAATCCATTTCAATTGGTATCAGAACAGAAGGGGATCTATGAAGACATATATGCCAAGCTGAACATTAGGCCTATGCACCCACTGGTACTTGTTGATGCTTTGGAGAAGGCGCATCTTGTGGATGCGATGTATGTTGCTGAGAGGATGGGGCTGCACCATCTTATGTCTCTCCAGTGCTCCTTTGACTCTGAGGTGGTGAAGCAGTTCTTCTCCACTTTGGTGATTTGTGGGGATGGGCGTCGCACTATGAAGTGGATGACTCATGACATGCCGATGACTGCTGATTTTCACGTGTTTGCTGAGGTTCTGGGGTACTCCTTCCGCAGCAGGGATAGAGCCAGTGGCCACCGCATCATCACTCAGCTGAAGCCCAACAAGGATACAACTCTCTCCCCTTGCACTGTGGACAATGGCATTGTCGGTACTGTGGCTGGCCTTGCTCCCATCTATGCTGCTTTAGTGGGTTCTTCCATGACTCCATTACACCGAGTGGGGGCAACAATGACAGCATCCGTGGTCACCTTGTTCAGCTACTTCAATTTTCTCATGAGGTTGCCTCCTGCGAGGACGAGTCAGTGCAGTACAGGCTGGATGTCATGGACTTCATTTACCATGAGCCGTGTGATGCTATGTTCAACCGTCTGTCCATTCCCTATGCACCCTACATTATGATGCTCATTCGTCACCTGCTGCCTGCTGAGGAATTCCACATCGACTCGGTGCACAAGGCCAAGAAGATCTACACCAAGGTTCAGAAGACCTCTCACCCTCCTCTGCTCCTAAGGGTCTCATGAGGGATGCTCGCATGCCCCCTGTGCCTCCCGTGGCCCGTGAGATCAAGCAGTTGAACTGGTTCCAGCGTAACATTCTCTGCATGGGCGTGGACATGTGCAAGGGTCAGTACGAGGCATACAAGCAGCGCCATGAGTTGGCTCACGCCCAGCAGCTCATTCTCCACCATGTGTCCGGTGCTTCGGGTGCTCCTCCAGCTCCTACACCTCCCACTCCGTATGCTCGGTGGAACTCCTCCTCCGGGTTGAACTATGGTGAGCTGGAGCGTCACTTGTTCCCCTCTGTGCCTGCTGCTGATGCTGATGATGAGGAAGGTGACACTGAGGAGCTTGAAGTTGAGGATGAGGAAGAGAATGAAGAAGAGGACGAGGACGAGGACGAGGACTTTGAGTGATCCCATGGGGCGCTAGCATCGCTCTTCTCCCTTTTTGGTGTCTCGATGCCAAAGGGGAAGAAGTAGTTCTATTAGGTTGTCCGTGGATTTGCATGGGTCGGGCATAAGCACTTGAACTTTTCTATTCGTTTTTTTCTTGCTTATGCCCATTTAACGTTGAACTTTAAATTCGTGATTTGTGGTTGGTTGAGACTTTATGTGGTTGTCTGGATTATGCCTATGGATTTCGTATCATGGATTATGCTTATGGATCTATCTATTCATATCCTATTGCTGGAGGCTTATCACGGAAGGCGCACTCATAATGGTTATTCGGTATTAATTATGACTTATGTCAAGGATGCCTACTCTCTACTTCGGTGGTATGTGTTTTTGCTCATATGTCTATGGAATAGATTCACCTATTTGTGTGCATTTGTATTCCAATGCAAAACTCTATTATGCACACATTGAGGGGGAGTCCCTTTCATAGTTATCACTATTTGTCTTGTTTCTTTCTCCTGCAAATCCTTGTATTGTCATCTAACACCAAAAATGGGGAGATTGAAAGAACATTTCATGTTTTCCTATGTTTTGCGTGTTAGATAACAATACTATGGAGACTTTTCATGTGCGCTAAGTGTTTGAGGGGGGCCGGATAATCCGCCCCACCAAGGGCCAGATAATCCGTCCTACCTCATCACTCAAAGGAAGCCAAGGCGCGTCGCTCGGTACCCGGTCGGATTTTCTCCCGGAAAATCCGAACTGGGGCGTTTTTTCCTCCCCAGGTCGGATAATCCGGGTGTCGCACGGGCCGGATAATCCGACCCCCAGTTTTCGAGCAAAAGGAGCCAAGGCGCGTTGCTCGGTATCCGGTCGGATTTTCTCCCAGAAAATCCGAACTGGGGCGGTTTTTCTTCCCCAGGCCGGATAATCCGGCCCTCGCATAGGACCGGATAATCTGGCCCCTAGAAGTTGATCAAGGGCAAGCTCGGTGCGACGCTCTGAGAGAGGGTGTATTTTCCGCCGGATATTCCGAGTCTGGGGCGGTGTTTTCCCCAGACCGGATAATCTGGCCCTCACTTGGGCCCGATAATCCGGCCCCCAAAGGTTGCAACGGCTGGTTTCTGAAGGGGGTATAAATATCCCTTCTTCCCCAACGTTCAGAACTCTTGATTCATTCAAAGTTGACCAGACATTGTGCAAGAGCTCTCATTCTCGATCTCCCACTTCAACCACCCAAAGGTCTTGATCTTTGGGGGAATTGAAGGAGGAGAAGTTCATCATCATCATCATCATCATCAAGAATCAAGCGCTTCAACTCCTCTCCATTCACTTGGAGAAATCCCTGATCTAGTATTCTTGTCAATACCTAGATCGTGTTTATTGTGTTTGATAACTTTGTTCTTGTGGCAGCTTGTTGTCATTCTGGGAGCCTCCAAGTTGTTGTGGAGTTGTTGCCCCGCTAGTTGTGTAAAGGCGTCGGTGCCCGCCTCGAAGGGTACCTATAGTGGAAGGTGGATCAGGCCTTTTGTGGCGAGATCCATCAGAGAACAGGGTGAGGCCTTTTGTGGCGTGGTGGTCTTAGTACCGCCCACCCCTCCAATGCAGACGTACTTCCCTTAACAAGGAAGGAACTGCGTCAAACAAATCATGTGTCTCCACGTGCTTCACTTTGGTTTACCCGTTCCTCTTTCACTCTCTCTTTACTCGCTAGTAGATAGGGTTGCATATAGGGAAATTCCACCTAATAGTTTATCTAGTGAATTTACCCTTTGTGCTAAGCCTAAAATTGAAAAAGAATTAAAAATTGGTGTAGCACCTATTCACCCCCCTCTAGGTGCCCATACGATCCATTTCACATGTAATACATAGACGAGGAAGAGCCAGAAGAAGAAGAAAAACAAGAAGAAGCGGATTAAGATCATGATGGAGAGGGAGATGGAGAAGAAGTAAGAAGACCGCACCGGGAGGAGCCCTCGCCTGCTAGAACATTCGGCGCAATTGTCGGGGGAGATTGGGCCTCGATGAGAGGGTGGGCTTGAGCGGCTGGTAGAGCAAGAAGTGCCTCGTGGCGATTTCTCTCCCATTTCTCTGCGAGGATCTTCGACCGGCCTCTCCCCCTCCTCAGTGGAGCCATGGCTTGCAGGGTGAGTGTGGCAGTGGCAGGAGGAAGGAGATAGTGATTAGTGTGGGAGAAGAGTCAAAGAGTACATGCCATGGTCCAGTAGTACTAGTACTATTATACAAGACCACCGTGTACGGTCTACCTTCTCAAAGAAGCCAGTGAGGCAGGGGTAGGGAATTGATGGGACTTGTCTTTATTGCGATGGACACTTCAATGGTGTTCGGCGCCGCCCAAAATCCAGTATATAATAAGGGGAGTGCGGGCCGGGTGGTCATCACGGGAATCGGCGCGCACATCTCGCGTGCGTGTGTCACGTGTTGATGGGGCAATGACGCGCGCAACTACTGCATGATCACGTCGGCACGTCGAACTCCGTCGAACTCCACGTGACAGGCACGCACGGGATATTTACGAGTCTAGAATATGCTGTGCCACTTTTGTTGTGATCAAATTATGTTCAGTACGAGAGATATTACTTTTTTGATAATCGACAAATGCATGCGTGGACACGACGCACGAAACTGCTGCTCGTCCTTGATCAGATCGGCACCCCACTCTGTGTACCCGCCATCGACCATTTGGAGCAACTACCTCGAGCACGATGCCCCCTCGCCGTGGCAATGGCAGGTCCAAGCCGTCCACTAACCGTCCTGCGTCCCCGGCTCTTCGCTGCATCGTCCGCGCTTGCGAGTCGCCTGCTGAGGCAGCACGTCGTGTCCGACCGCGCCAGGATTGATCGACATAGGCACTCGAGGACACCGCGACATCAAAGCTTGTACCGGCCGTGCAGGAGGAGCGTGGGGTACCTACATCGTCGGACGAGCGCAAAGCAGCATCTAGGATGGGGGCCCGTGTTGCACCGGCGAGTACGGACAAGAAGAGGAACGAGAAGAAGACCAGGAAGAAGAGAGGAGATAGCTATTTGGACGAGTCCGACTCGGCCAACAAGGAGGCGTTCATCGATCTGTTGGAGGCAGAAGCAGAGGAGAGTGACGTGGACCCGTGGGAATACGAAGAGGAGGAGGAGGACTCCGACAAGGAGATAACACGCTTATCCGAGGAAGGGGGAGGTGTCGAGTCGTCAGAGGAGGACACCGACGGCGGCGATGGCAGGGACCGTGGCGTTGACGAAGACGAGGATGAACCCGAAGACGAAGACGATGGCTTCTTTGAAATATGATCATTTATTTTATTTATTTTAGTTAGATAGATGGATTTTCACTTGTTTATGGAGGTAAAGTATCAATGGCACGAATAGAGAGGTGGCACGGATTGACCATGCATAAAAAAAGTGGAGAAGGGAGGGGTTATCCTGCTCGTTGGATCACATGGGATCAACGGTTGGTGGAGACGATCCGTGTGACATCTGTGTCAGCCAATCAGGGCATAGCACCCAGAGTGATCACATGTTTGGGATCTAGACACGTTTGGGCTTTTGTGAGATTTGTGACCGGGAGAGAGGGAAAATATCTTTTCACATTCCGCCTATGGATCCACCAGTATCATTGAAATGTGTGCTCTTTTTACTAACAACAACCAGTGTCATTGCATTTGTGTTCTCTTTAGAGACCACACATGGATCCACCAGTATCATTGCATGTGTGTTCTTTTTACTAACAACAACCAGAGTCATTGAAATGTGTGTAATCTTCAGAGACCACACATGGATCCACTAGTGTTATTGCATGTGTGTTCTTGTTACTAACAACAACCAGAGTCATTGCATGTGTGTTATTTTCACATACCACATATGGATCCACCAATGTCATTGCATGTGTGTTCTTTTCACAATCCACCTATGGATCCACCAGTGTCATTGCATGTGCGTTCTTTTTACTAACAACAACTGGAGTCATTTCATGACTGTTCTTTTCACATACCACATATGGGTCCACCAGTGTTATTGCATGTGTGCTCTTTTCACAATCCACCTATGGATCCACCAGTGTCATTGCATGTGTGTTCTTTTTACTAACAACAACCAGAGTCATTGAAATGTGTGTTCTTTTCACATACCACATATGGATCCACCAGTTTCATTGCATGTGTGTTCTTTTCACAATCCACCTATGGATCCACCAGTGTCATTGCATGTCTGTTCTTTTTACTAACAACAACTAGAGTCATTTCATGACTGTTCTTTTCACATACCATATATGGATCCACCAGTGTCATTGAAATGTGTGTTCTCTTCAGAGACCACACATTGATCCACCAGTGTCATTGCATGTCTGTTCTTTTTACTAACAACAACTGGATTCATTGCATGTGTGTTATTTTCACATACCACATATGGATCCACCAGTTTTATTGCATGTGTGCTCTTTTCACAATCCACCTATGGATCCACCAGTGTCATTGCATGTGTGTTCTTTTTACTAACAACAACCAGAGTCATTGCATGTGTGTTCTTTTCACATACCACATATGGATCCACCAATGTCATTGCATGTGTGCTCTTTTCACAATCCACCTATGGATCCACCAGTGTCATTGCTTGTGTGCTCTTTTTACTAAAAACAACCAGAGTCATTGCATGTGTGTTCTTTTTAGAGACCACACATGGATCCACAAGTGTCATTGCATGTGTGTTCTTTTTACTAATAACAACCAGTGTCGTTGCATGTGTGTTCTTTTTACTAACAACAACTGGAGTCATTGCATGTGTGTTATTTTCACATACCACATATGGATCCACTAGTGTCATTGCATGTATGTTCTTTTTCCTAACAACAACTGGAGTCATTTCATGTGTGTTCTTTTCACATACCACATATGGATCCACCGGTGTCATTGAAATGTGTGTTCTCTTCAGAGACCACACATGGATCCACCAGTGTCATTACATGTGAGTTCTTTTTACTAACAACAACCAGAGTTATTGCATGTGTGTTCTTTTGACATACCACATATGGATCCACCAGTGTCATTGCATGTGTGTTGTTTTCACAATCCACCTATGGATCCACTAGTGTCATTCTATGTGTGTTCTTTTTACTAACAACAACTAGAGTCACTTCATGACTGTTCTTTTCACATACCACATATGGATACACTAGTGTCATTGAAATGTGTGTTCTCTTCAGAGACCACACATGGATCCACTAGTGTCATTGCATGTGTGCTCTTTTTACTAACAACAATTAGAGTCATTAAAATGTGTGTTCTCTTCAAAGACCACACATGGATCCACCAGTGTCATTGCATGTGTGCTCTTTTCACAATCCACACTACAAGGGATCTGATATAATGTGACGAGCTCAAAACGTCATGGAATAGCATATAACGCCATAGAAAACCCCTGCGTGACATTTTTCGAGTGTCACGGGTATCGTCATGGAATCCCCGTCATAGATTCCCGCTCGTGACGCGGCACGCAAAAGAACGTCATTGAATATGGATGACATCATATTTATGTCAGGTCCTGCGAGAGCATCCCCTGGTTTGAAAATGTCAGGGATTAGCGTCACAATTGTTGATGATATCATATGTGATGTTATTTTGTTAATTTAGAAAAATCAAATTTTTGGAATTTTTTTTCTTTTTTATTTTCCTTTTTATGATATTTTACTTATTTATATTTTCAAAAAAATAGAATTTATTACGTATATAACTTTTCCTAGTAATTTTTTTGCAATAAATCATTGTTGTTCACCCTATTTTGCAGGTATTATTTTCTAGAATTATTTTTGCTTGTGATATCGATTCCCTTTTTATGTAAAATAAATTTAAATTCTTAACAATAAGTAATTTTAAAATTTAATATACATATGATCAGATATACTCAAATCCAATCAAAATCAAAATATATATCTAACTCACAACCGAATATCATCATACATAACCAAAGTTGCAATCTAAAATTGACATAATTAAACACAAGCAAACTAGCTTAATGCTAGAAAAGCACTATCATATACTGATGTCATTGGTGCACCATCAAATATGGTGCTTAGCTTTGAGTTGCATGTTTCCGTAAGAGAAAACTAAGAAGGCCGTCCTGCTCCTGTTCCTTCTTTTCATATGCATCCTAACTCTTCTTTAGAGCTTCCAATTCTTTATGTTGATTCCTTTGCATCTCTCCAGGTGCTGCCTCCTACTCTTTTGCTCTCTCGATTAACTATTGTTGGTACATCTCTCGTGTCTCTATTTCCTCTCACCTTTGTTGCTCTACTATTTTTTCTAATTCTCAGAACACGTTCTTCAGAAACGGATGTTCTAGACCTTATAGATCTTGATTGGAACCCCATGCTAGAGAGAAAGGTGCTTGATGAGATATGCTCGTTTAGAACTACAGCCACAATCTGTGTATCAAGCACTAGCATCTCATCTACTGGTTGTGCTTTATTCCTTTTACTTTCCATCGCGGTGTGTAGAAGAAAGCATGCATCGTGGCTCAAGTTAGAGAAATATGCTAGGTTCAATAAAACTTACAAAAGAATATAAATAGCATAGATAAGAGTCAGAAACACCAACAAAATATAACTGGCATTCATGAAGCAACAAACAAACAGTAACAACAAGTAGCCAGAAGCACAATAACAGTCAGTGGCACAATAAGTGACCAACAACAAGGCCAGCACCTACAATATCTAGTCCTGAGAGTGAAAAAACAATTTGATGGCCTAGTACTAAAGCACAAAATGCATGCACGTCACCATTTAATGCATATATAGAATTCACCACCAGGCATGTACCCGTACGAACTTGCTATCCATACCATAAAATTAGTCAGAATTAAGTATGCACTTTAAGTCCTCATTCAAACATAATTTTTGGAAGGGACTACTCATCACATCTACCCTTATATATATATATGCACGTAAGTAAATAGAGGATATGGTAGTTGCATGCATGCATTTATATATGCAGGAAACGAAAACTACAGCCGGCAACAATATTTGTCCATGTCCAAAAGAATAGAGAGTAATCTCACATAAGCATCAAGTGCAGCCGCGCTCATGCATCCCGTCTTTTTGTTGGTATAGGTCTCTTTGAAAAATTCAATTGGCCTAGGGTCCTCATTATTGTACTTGTCTTTCTTCTACAAGATTTAGGAATTCATATAACTAGTATTCAATATATGAAGACTCGTTGGCACCATCCTCACCTTTGCGCCTCTGTTTGTCATGGTAACTTTCACCGTATACCAATTGCCCAGCTATTTTATGTATCTGCGCAAGAGGCGCTGACGCTTCAGCTCTGAGCCTCGCAACCCTTGCCAACCTATTCCTCTCATACATCGGAGTTGCCGGCATGGTTGTACTACCTTAGAAAAGAAGGATATCACAAAACATTAGAAAACCAGTATGTTAACATATTATGCATACATAAATAAAAGTTACACAAACAAATGCGAAGGAAAACTAATGATTTTGATTAATCTACCACCCCTTATCATACAGGAGCTGCTGCTGGACAAATTACTTTGAATCAGTCCATAGTCAAAGACAAATAACAGCCTGCAACTTCTTTCATTCACTTTAAAAACTAAACTTGTTTTATTAGCAAGTCCCTGTTTTTACATGAGATGGCATCATACGTGCAGTTTTTTCAGTCAAGACATAACCTACTAGCTTTGTACAAGAACACACTGTAGTAACCAACTAGTAGCCATGTTGAGATTTAAACAAATAATGAAGTTAGTCAGCTGCATATCTCCTACTCGCACCAGCTAATCCAGAAAATAATGCGTACAAGCAGCTAAGATTGCGTGGCATGATCCATAGCCTAAACTTGGTGATCCTAGACATAGACGATATTAACGTATGCATCTGTACTTTCTTTTGATAGCTAGAAACACCAATCGTGATCTAGAATCAGTTCAATTCTTTTCACATACCACATATGGATCCACCAGTGTCATTGAAATGTATGTTCTCTTCAGAGACCACACATGGATCCACTAGTGTCATTACATGTGTGTTCTTTTTACTAACAACAACTAGAGTCATTGCATGTGTGTTCTTTTCACATACCACATATGGAACAACCAGAGTCATTGCATCTGTGCTCTTTTCACAATCCACCTATGGATCCACCAGTGTCATTGCATGTGTGTTCTTTTTACTAACAACCAGAGTCATTGCATGTGTGTTCTTTTCACATACCACATATGGATCCACCAGTGTCATTGGATGTGTGTTCTTTTTACTAACAACAACAAGAGTCATTACATGTGTGTTCTCTTCAGAGACCACACATGGATCCACCAGTGTCATTGCATGTGTGTTCTTTTTACTAACAACAACCAGAGTCATTGAAATGTGTGTTCTCTTCAGAGACCACACATGGATCCACCAGTGTCATTGCATGTGTGTTCTTGTTACTAATTACAACCAGAGTCATTGTATGTGTGTTCTTTTCACATACCACATATGGATCCACTAGTGTCATTGCATGTGTGTTCTTTTCACAATCCACCTATGGATCCACCAGTGTCATTGCATGTGTGTTCTTTTTACTAAAAACAACTAGAGTCATTTCACGACTGTTCTTTTCACATACCATATATGGATCCACCAGTGTCATTGAAATGTGTGTTCTCTTCAGAGACCACACATGGATCCACCAGTGTCATTGCATGTCTGTTCTTTTTACTAACAACAACTGGATTCATTGCATGTGTGTTATTTTCACATACCACATATGGATCCACCAGTTTTATTGCATGTGTGCTCTTTTCACAATCCACCTATGGATCCACCAGTGTCATTGCATGTGTGTTCTTTTTACTAACAACAACCAGAGTCATTGCATGTGTGTTCTTTTCACATACCACATATGGATCCACCAATGTCATTGCATGTGTGCTCTTTTCACAATCCACCTATGGATCCACCAGTGTCATTGCTTGTGTGCTCTTTTTACAAAAA